>BQNB010095232.1:0-25919 GCA_026074375.1 Tanacetum coccineum
TTAGCCATTATTATAAAGATCTGAATGTTTGGTATTTGTTTATATCGATTTCTTGATTTATCGTTGTATGCTTGTTTATTTTTTTGGTAAAGGGTGTTACCCCGGTAAATATATTAACCAAAAAAAGCGTTAAGTACAAATGGAATACGGCTGAAGTACCGTATTAACCTCAAGCAAATAATGCTTGATAAACTAGTGCTTATGACATGCCATAAGACACAAAACAGACTAACTATCAATAACAAAACAATAGCTAGACATAAACACCAAATTCGCGAACTCCAAAAGGAAAAACTCTTGAAACCAGGCGAGCACTCTACTATACCAGCAGCAACATAATGGAAGCAAAGGATCCAAGTAAGGCCGCCTCCTTAAAAAACCTTTTCGAGAAAAACCCAATGGGAAAAACCCCGAAAAGGAAAAAAGAGTACGACCCTTACCCAGCACTTCCATCATGATCAATACACTTCTTCGGCACCTTCCACAAATCGAGCAGCAACCGAGATGTAGAAGAGATCTTCTTAAACTTGAAAGTAACCAGCTTTAAACGAACCGTAGAACAAATAGATTCAACGAGGTTATCGATCGACAAAATCTTCTTCGAAAATAATCTTGAATTACGCTCCTTCCAAAGAAAATAAGTCGTAGCAGCAACAACTACACGAGCAATAATGTTCACAACTGATCGGCCCTTTGAGATGGGAATAAGAAACGCCAATATATCTTCCATCCGAGCATAAATAGAGTCCATACCACAAAGAATCCGAATTTTCAACCATACCTGCAATGAATAAGAACACTCAAAGAAAATATGATCATGCAAATCCTGGACCAGGTTACACAAGGGGCATCTAAGCAGGTTTAAGTCGACACAAGGGCCAACATCCTATTGCTTCAGCCGATCTTGAGTCTTCAATTTCTTCCGAATAACAAGCCATAAATGGATTGAATGCCTAGGCACACAATGAGAAAACCAAACAACCGGGAACCAATCCACATTATTAGCACAAGTCTGAATGCAATCCCAAGCTAACGAAACTGAAAATGGATGATTAACGCCATCATTATCATGCCAAACTAGACAATCGTCACGCGATTCACAAATCGGAGGCACATGAATCGAAACAATATCCGGAAATCTATCATACCAATCCGAAGGCCATCTCCAAGTACCATTAGAAATAAGATCTCTAACCTTATCCGTAAGCAAGAGACCTGAACGAACAATATTTCTAACTGTAAGCTTATCCCGAAGAGGGCATCCATCCGCCCACCTATCAAACCACATAGATGTTGATCTACCGTTATAAATCTGATGCCAAATGAAAGGACGAACCTTAGATCTGATTTGAAGAAGCTTTCGCCATCCCCAGCTCACATCCCCCAAACAAGGAACATCCTAAAAACTTCTACCTTGCAATTTATAATCATAGATCCATTGAACCCAAAGAGAGTCCCTAGCATTCAAAATGCTCCATATATGCAAAACCATCAAAGCAGTATTGAATTCTTCCAGCCTTCGAATTCCTAACCCACCTTCCTTAAGAGGAAAACACACTGAATCCCAAGCAACTTTCACTTTTCCTTTCTTCATTTCACCTTGGCACCATAAAAAACCCCTCATAAGCTGTTCTAAATCACTAATAATCCGAACTGGAAGAATAAACACCGAGGCCCAATATATATGCATAGATGAAAGAACGGATCTAACAAGCTGCATTCTACCCGCAAGAGAAAGAAACTTATTACGCCAATCATTAACTCTACTTTCAAGCTTCTCCACCAAAACTTTACAATCACGATAAAGAAGTCTAGATGAAATAAGAGGAACACCAAGATAACGAACCGGTAATGTACCCTCCGCAAATGGCATAAGATTTAGAATGCTAGAATTAAGGGCAATAGGGACATTACAAAAGAAAGCTGTACTCTTAGGAATACTAGGAACAAGGCCCGAGACGTTCTGGAATTCTTCTAAAGTATCCATAATGACCGAAACAGAATCAAGGTGACCCCTAGCAAACAAAAATAAATCATCTGCAAAACAAAGATTAATAATACGCTACTTCTCACAATGATGATAGAATCGAAAATCCTCAGCTAAAGAAACTCTTTTTTGTAACAAAAGAGTAAGAACTTCCATAACAAGAGTAAACAAGTAAGGAGATAATGGATCCCCTTGCCGCAACCCACGCTTACCATTGAACCAACCATGAAGATTACCGTTAATACACACTGAATAAGATGTAGTAGAAACACAAACCATAATCCACTCAATCATAGTCGGATGGAAGCCAAACCCAATCAGGATAGATCTAAGAAAACCCCAATCCACAGTATCATAAGCCTTTTGAATGTCGACTTTGAAAGAACATCTGGGCGGCCCACAATTCCTATGATAGTTTCGCATTAACTCTTGAGTAAGAAGAATATTATCAGAGATTCTCCTACCCGGAACAAATGCGGATTGATTAATGCTAACCAAGTCACCAAGATCACCTTTAATACGATTAGCAATAATCTTACTAATACATTTGAACGTAATGTTACAGCATGAAATTGGACGGTAATCATTAATCTTACATGGCGTAGTAACTTTAGGGATAAGAGCAATAATAGTATGGTTTACCTCACGCAACAGCTTACCATTGCTAAAGAAATCACGAATAGCACAACTAAAATTATCACCAACAATATCCCAAGCCTTCTTAAAGAACGCAGCAGTAAAACCATCAGGCCCCGGGGCTTTATCATCACTCATAGAAAACAACGCACTTTTTATCTCAGCATCCGAGACATTCCTAACCATATGAGCAGCCTTTTGAACATCAAGAACACAGGAGAACAGATCATGATTATCAAGAGGAGTACCACTGCCCTCACCACCAAGAAACTGTTCATAGTGAGAAACAAAAGCACCAGCAACCTCGTTACCTTCGTACACAATGTTAGACATGTCTTTAACCATTTCAATCCGATTACAAGAATTCCTACTTTTAACAACATTATGAAAATAAGCAGTATTAGAATCACCTGCATCAAGCCATTCAATTTTAGATTTCTGCCTTAAAAACCTTTCCTCATCAAGAGAGGCCTCTTTGAAAGCTAATAAGTAATGAGCATGATCCTCTCTAAGAATAGTACATGAGGGATTTAAATCAATCGCCTTCTGTACCTCATCAAGTTCACCACGAATTTGAGTAACACAAGCATGCAAATTACCTTGATCATATAATAACTTGCGAAGAGGAGATTTAAGCCCTTTAAGATGTTTAACCAAACAAAACATAGCACAACCATTAATATTCAGATTCCATCCATTAGCAACAACATCCCTAAACCTTTCCTTATGCACAAGAAAGTTAGAGGATTTAAAAGGCTTTGGTTTGAGCTTACACACTTTGGGAATTCGGAGCACACATGGCGTATGATCAGAAATCCAATACGGTTGAAAAATAGCAAATGATCCTGGGAATTCATCAATAAAAGGAACATTAGACATGATCCTATCAATCTTCTTAAGCGTACCATGATCACCCTTCGGTTTTTGATTCCAAGTAAAATGAATACCAGTAGCATTAACATCCATAACTTCAATTCGTTGGACACACTCTTTAAACTCACGCATGGAAATATTAGGCTCATACCCTCCACACGAATGATCCTCAAGATTAAGAGCTGCATTAAAATCACCTAATAGGACCCACGGCTTATCTTGCATAAACGAACCATGAGCAGCCAAATTATTCCATAAAGCCCTTCGATCAACGTAATAGTTATCCGCGTAAATAAATGAACAAAAAATAGTATGATTATCACCACGAGTATTAATTTGACAATGCATCACCTGATTAGTTTGTGCCATAATCATAATATCAACATTATCATCATTCCAACCAAGAATAATCCGAGTACCTTTGGTACACAAACCACCACTAGACGTCCATTTCCATCTAGTACATACTTTGCGACAAGTATCATAAACGATAGAAACATCAACATGCGACTCCAATATAGCACACACACTCAAATTGTTTTCATTAACAACCTGACGAACCTCTTTTTGTTTAGGGGACCGGTTCAGACCCCGAATATTCCAAGAGGCTATACTAAACATTAAAACCAATATCAGCAGGAGTGCTTGCCCCTGTTTGAAATGTAAGTAAGTTAACCGATTCATCAAAAATATTTTCCACATCCTCCTCCTCACTATCATCATCCTCATTTAGACTCTTAAGAGCATCATATGGATTAGACGTAGGTATAGATGTATTAAGGTTAGAATTCGAATCAATCACAATACTCTTTTTACCACCATCATTCAAATGGGCTGCCGAATGCCTGTCATTTGTAGTAATGGATGGACCAGGTTTAGAAACATTAGAATGAGTATCTAAATTACCTTTATTTAAACTACTAGATGAACTAGCTTTAGAATTCGCAGAACTTTTACTTCCCCCATTCGAATCCAGAACAGTAGCTTTAGGATTAAAGGCGAACTCTTTGCCAACTTGAAAACCCTTACTGATAGGAACGCCTCTAGGAATTGCTTGCTTCCCTTTAGTATTACCCTTAGAATTACGCTTCCTATTACTATCTTGCTGGAAACCATCATCATGATCATCACGAACTATATTAGTAACTTCCAGAGCAGCCACAACTCTTTTAGGACATGATTCACTTGTATGACCAAAAATATTGCAATTAGGACATCTCGGCGGCTTCCATTCATATTACACACGAATATTCTCCTTAGAAAACCCGGGACCATCAAGATCAGGAACACCAACAATAATGTTCTCCTTGAAATCCAAATCCGAAGCAATTTCAATTAACACTCTTGCGAAACTACTCCTTCCCCAAGACTCCTTACACATAGAACTAGTAAACGAATCAAGCATTATTGGCTTCCCAATGTATGTTGCAATCAAGCTAATACCCTCCTCTTCAAAAATTTGAATAGGAACGTCATGAAATTTAACCCAAACCGGAATGCTAGTCAACTCCTCTTTATGTAAACTAGTTTTCATAGTCCATTCCTTTAATATAATAGGAGAATTACGTATCATCCATGGGCCTCCTTCCAAAACATCATCAAGACCATCTCGAGTGTTAAATTGAAAAAAGAAGAATCCTTTTGCATTCATCATTATACGCTTCAGCCCGTATTTATTCCAATTATTCTTAACATAATATTCCACTACTGGAAACGCCATCCTTTTTCCAATAAAATACCCATATAACGTATTCTCGTACCGAGTACTTACCTTTTCAACAACCTTACGGGGTATTGAAATATTAACACCTTCAAACCTGTTTTCAGCCACCATAGAAAACACATTAATACGCTCATTTAGTTTATTAGTGTTACTTGCTCCTGCTGCACAGCATACGAACTTGGTTTCGCACCAATATCCACGGATTGAACAATAGGCGTTTCACTATTTGAATTTCCAGCAAGGCTAAACGTTGTGGAGTAGGTCCAAATAAACTAGACGTTGTGGAGATTGGGTCATTACCAGTTGGTTTAGACGACCAAGCAACCTCCTCAACATCTATAGGAGCAGAAGTACTCCTATGCGATTGTTCCATAAAACTCGAAGCCCTAATCTGATCACCCTCCTTCGTATTTACTAGCCCCTCATCAGTCGATAAGGTAGGTTTATTTGCATTCATGGTTAAGACCAAACTAGGGTAATCTTGTAACACATTTGCTTGTTCTTGATTGGCCGAGACATTAAAAGGATTTTTAGAATCCTTATTAGGGTCCACAGCAACTCCCGGTTTCTTAAGAAAGCCACGAACAGGTTGGCGATGGAACACATCATTACCTTTTTTACCTTCATCCAAATCCTTTAGTTTTGACATTCTTTTACTCAAAGCAACTAAATCCACAGAAAAACTAGATGACATGCACGCATAACAATCACAAACGAAAAAACAAACCCTAAAAAAACCCTAAAAAGAAGACGAGCCAGCGAAACCCTAACACCAAGAATACCAAATCGCTAAGTAGGCGAATTAATATATATGGGTAGCGATTAGACCACAACCGACTTAAACAAACAGAATAAGGAAATCAAAGCACGATTAAAAGTAAACCGACATAAGGAATCAAGCAAACAGCGATCGCAGAAAAAACCTAGAAACGATTAATCAAAAAACGAATTTAAAACGATTAATATATGTATGCTTGTTTATGATTATCAATTTATACTTATTTACGCGCTTTTGTATGCGACCTATCATTCAACTGGATCTAGCTAAGTGGACCAAGCGGATCTAGAGTCCGGGATAGCTCTCCATATAGTAATTTATACACCTAGAATAATAGTTACACAAATATTGTCCTTCTAAGTCTGTGTCTAGGATACGCTTCGGGCTTAACTAGTTAATTGGATATTGCCAATGGTTTATTGATCGTGTTGACTAGCAGGTGACCTAGATAATTCAACAAATAACGTTCTGATTCCATTGGATAGTTGGACAAGTAGACTACTAGTGTATAGATTGCCATTAAGCAGTAAGTGGGTAAAGTCTCTATGAGCTAGAGTTTAACAAGATCACCATTGCTTTAATCCCTAAGATATATTATAATCAGCAAATAAGGATGCTTTATGCGGATGCTTTAATTGTGACATAATTAACATGTCTAGGTCTTAGGATGATGTAACGCCTAAGTCTTAAGAATGATATGCCACCTCGAGAGAAGAAATCATTGCACTAAATAAACAAACCAACGTTCTAATCGGATTAATAATGGTTAATACAGTTTTCTTATATAAGGTTCGACCGCTCTTTTATCTTTTGTTAATTATCTTGCGTGGGTAACAGTTTCTTGAATTGATTGTAGTCACCAACCAAACCATGCCAGTCTCTTAGGCTAACCCCTCCCCTTTCCATTAGAATTAGGATTTAGACTGACATAGGTTTAACATAGGATTAGAATAGAATTAACATAGATTAGATAACCAAGATATTAATTAAATTGACGGATTTAACCTCGCTTTTAGTTATCGACACCCTACTTGCCACGAAACTACTATCGATCGGGTACACTGCCCCGTTAAAGTGTTGTTTTTGGTTGAGTCGGCAAAATATAGATTTAAAACTTGAATCATCTTAAATATACCATACAACGACAGCACATCAACATCAAAAGAGCATTTCCACAATTTCATATGAAAAAGAGAAACAAGAAAAGTGCTACAAAACTCGTGAAGAAAAGGAAATTGAAAAACTCATTTGTTTGGAAAAACAAGTCAAAGTTTTGAATTATATTGTATATAAAACAGGACAATCAGTTCAAACAACGAATATGCTTAATCATAACTGTAAATGAGTTTTATCAAACATGAGTTCCTCAAGAAAGCTAAAAGTGTGAATCCACGTCTGTATGATATAGGATGCTATAATGACAATCTTGCGTTGATGCTTGCTCCTGAAACTGACGAAATGATTCGTCTTGCCCAAGAAAGTAGATCCAAATTAAGTGATTTAATCAAACCTTTTTATTACAAAAACTTAAATACTTGAGTTTTCCGCTTGTTCGGTGCAAAAAAAATTCAACTCGATCGGTTCACCAAAGAGTTCAATGGTTCGGTTGTCAAGGCTTCTAACTCGTTCGGTTGAGGAAGATTGTGACTCGTTCGGTCCTTAACAAATATAACTCGATCGGCTCAAGAAGATGAAACTCGTTCGGTCCTTGAGATTTCGAGTTCGTTCGGTTGTCACAAGGTTGATGGCTCGTTCGGCTCTAGTGGCAGGGTACTCGTTCGGTGGTCTTTGGAATGTTACTCATTCGGTTCAAGTCGATGAAAACTCGTTCGGTCCTTGATGTACCACTCGATCGGCTCAACTCAAAAAAAATTACTCGTTCGGTTGAGACAACAAAAAACTCATTCGGTTCTAGTCGTGTTCCACTCGTTCGGTTCAAGAAGTTTAAACTCGTTCGGTGGTTTTTGAAAAAAGAAAAGAATTACAAAAACAAAACGCACCCTACTTGTTAATGAGAAAGATGGTGAAACACAAAAATATGTTTTGTTACCTTAAAACCAACAACAAATCAATTGAAAAAAAAACAAAACACAACACTCACGTTTTTTTTACCCATATCACAACAAAACGTTTTTTTTTCAAACAATAACAAACGCACCCTGATTACGAGAAAATAATATCACGAAATGAAAACAAAAACAAATTAGCCGAATAAGCTTAAAAAACATTACCACAACAAATCACTAAATCCACCCGAGGCCACTGATACCAATTGTAGGAACCCGATTAACACTTCATAACACGATTCATTCACGGATCAAGAACTAAGAAACTAGAAAAGAGATAATGGTTTAGAGAGAGAAAGAAGAGAGAGAGTTGAGAGAGAAAAAAAGAAGATATTATTTTAGATATTATTAGAATTATGAGAATTAGATATTTTCTAATAAGAAAATATCTATTTATACCCCCTACACATTTAATGTGACGCGCGAGATATTTAACTAGGACTCGGGCTCGGGTTCTGCTTGGGATTAAACCCGAAACATATACAATATTAGTTTAACTATCGAGCCCGATTCCCGATAATATTCTATTACAACATTAACTAATTAATTAACCGAGACTTAAATACATAATGAACGAACTTCATGTTCGACTCAATATATTTTGAGGCTAACACTGATTACCTATGCATTCAGGAAGAATCATGCCATGCTGAGAGTAGTCACCTTAAATTTTGTCAAAATCAATTTTCCACTCATATTTCTGCATCTCTTCTCTAAACCCGTACCTTCTTCAAGTGCCGTGACTTGAGCCTTGAGGACAAGGCTCTTCTAACCGGAGGAGACTGTAACATTTCGTATTTTCAGGTCATTTTATGACGTCATTTATTTCGTCATTATTTCACTATTTATTTTCTTTTGTCTCGTGCGCGTTTACTTTTAATTCTTATTACATAGTTAAATCGCGTAAGCTAAAAATTTTCATTTAACGTATAAAACAAGAGAAATATGATTTTTATACACTATTTCCTGACATGAATAGTGTTGGTTCGTTTTTAATAAAAATTTTGCGAAACATTTTAGAATCATTTATATAATATTTATGCGAGTTTTAAATTTAAAAATATTATTTTACAAGACGATTGACCTACTTATACGATTACATTATACAAATGATAAAAGCATTATTTTTTTTTCTTCGAAAGTAATAATTAACTTTTTATATTTTATTTTTATTTGTTAGGTAAAACTTTTACGTTACGCAAATTAATAAGTTTAGGCATTCCCGGAACCACCAAAATTAATCTACGCTTCAACAAATACCCATTTTTATTCTCGAAATAAGCACATTCACCTAAGATATAATAATTGCCGGGAGCGAAAAGTTCACAAGTTACAAGTATGAGTAGTGTTAGCATCTTAACTTATATTTAGCGGTTGGATTTCGTTTTAAGCTTTGTTTGAGGGACAAGTGAAAAGTCGAGAACGATGAATTTATCCTTTTTTGGACATTTTAGGATTGAAATGTTTCTTGTTCTATGATCCCTAAAAGTTATAAAATAACAAAAGTCAAACGTGTTAGTTGTTGCTTAAAAAGAAAAGTACAAAAAATGAGAAAAATGAAAAAAACAAAAATATTTATGGTAATAAGTGTAAATATTTAAAAATGGTAAAAACTGGGCTTTTCAAAACTATTGATTCTTTAATTCCCCTTGATGAACACTTAGCTACTTTTTGAGGTAATTAGTCGAGGGGGATTGAGATTCTTGGTTTTCTTAAGTGTTTACTTATAGCATTGCGTAAGGACACGTCAATAGTTTAGTATGAGGGATTTTGGTATGTGCTTAATTACACATACCATTTACCTTTAAAAACGGACTTAAAAGACCAAAAACGTGCCAAAAACACATTGTATTTGTGTGTTTTGCATTTTAATTGTGCAGGAAACGGATATCAACAAAAAGGGATCCCAAATACATAGCTTTAAAAACGGACCCAATAAACCAAGCACGGAATGGAAGAGCGTGGAAAAGCCAAAGTCAACAAAAGTCAAAAGTTCAACAAAAACGATAGTAATACTTAATGGGCTAACCCGCACCCATCTAATAGGCCGGGGCAGCCCATTAAGCTATTAATATCAAGACTCTTAAATGGTGAATTCTTAAAAAAACCATTTAAGGCTCCAAAATGCTAAAACAAAGCCACAACAAAGCATGTTAAGACTTAACAGCCATCTAAGGAGTTAGGTTCTCATGGATACCATAGACTTTCAGTGGCAAACAAGGATATACAACTTCAGGGACTGAAGTTGTATAAATCCATAAAATTTTACACCACAAAGGACCATACATGCAATCAAACAATACAAGTTCAAGGGCTGTAATTGTCAAAACCTCAAACTTATACCCAGTTATCCCCAAAATGTATAAAACCAATTTTTCCCGCCAATTGCACTGTTTATCATCCCTGTCAAATTTCACCTCGATTCCTGTAACCCCAGATAAACCATTCCTTTCCCTTAACCCTACTACATCACATGGGGCATTTGACATGTTGGCAATCCCCTAACACACCATTGGTTAATGAAAAAGACAAGGAAATGGAGGGCTGTGATGATAGACCTTGGTGAACAAGAATGATTAATGGCTGAGATTGATATTTTGGACCCTCTCACATAACAAGCACACCAGCTCTCAGTCTCTCACAGAACAAGCACAACAAGTGAAGACCAAGCTTGAAGACTTTTAGTATAAATATAGGCATTTGTAGTTCATTTTCTTTTGTCGAATTTTGTTAAGTCAAGTCTTGTTTTTGAACGAATTTTGCCATTTTTAATATTGTAATTTACTTTACCTGTCATTTAAATTATTGTCATTTAAACTTTCAAGCATTGTAATTTTTTCAAGTTAATGAAATTTTAAGATTTCTTTAAATATTGTCATTTAACTTCACTTGTCTTTTAAATACTGTTATTAAGCTTTTAAATAAGCTTTTGGTTCATTCAAAGTTTATTAAAAAACCTATTTGCATTTCTGTCTTAAAAATTATAAAAATCACAAAAAAATCCACTCCTTAATTACCTCAGCTTACATTGGATGATAAGCCAAAAAGGGATGGGCTTATGGACTTACCAGCTTGTTTAAAACAAGCTGGAGCTTTGTAGACCAGCTCCTAAGAGCTTAATTACCCTTATTTTGAGCAAAGGGATTTGTGATTTCTTCTTTTGCATTTGACTGATACGGTTTCTTGTGCTTATTTACTGTTAATCTGCTTATTTTTGTTGTTTTTTGTTTATTTTATGCTTTTTGATTACTTACATGTCATTTGTTTAAGTTTTTACTTAAAATTGTATTAATTGCTTTTAGACTGCTTATTCTTATTTGCTTATCCTAAGTGCTTATTTTTGTTCTCATCGTACTTAATATTGCTTGTTGGATATCTGTTTTTCATAGTTTTAGCTTAAATCTGTTTATACTAGTTTTGAAATAGATTTTAGAAACTTAAAGGGGTGTTTGGTTTAAGACTCAAAGTGGGTCAAAATAGTCTAAAAAACTTTTTGGGTCATTCTGTCAACTTTAACAAGCTCATTTTAGTAATTTTAATAAGTTTTTAAAAAGTTTTAAGGTTTAAAAGCTTGTTTTTAAGTTTTGTCTAAAAGGTTCTTAAAACTGTTGGTTTAAAATCAGTTTTACATAGCTTATTTGATTGAGACTTGTTTAACAGCTTTTGAGTCTTGTTTTTGTGTTCTCTTTAGTGTTAAAATGCAGTAGTCTAAGATTTGTTTGAGTAGCTTTGGCTTTGTAAAAGTTTCAAGTCAAAATCTGTCTAAGTCATTTTTAGTTTTAAAACTCCATTTTTCATTCTCAATTTTAGATAAGTTAAAGTTGTTTTTAGAATCTAAATTTAAGAGGATAAGCTCATTAGTTGTCAATCTACATCTGTTTTAGCTTATTTTGAGTTTTAGTCCTATTTTTCTAGCTTATTGATAGGTCTGCAAGTAGCTAGTTGTCTCTTTTAAGAAAAACCAAAAAAGTACAATCTGTGTGAGCAGCCCTTTTCTTAAGCCTTCTTCATAGCTCAAATGTGTTTCAAAATGTTTTTTGATTGACAGTTTAGCCATTTTACTTATTTGCTTTTTATAGTTTCTCTACTTAGTTTCCTTTGCTTATTTCTGTTTAGATTTGCTTATTATGTTAATTTCAAGCCATTTTAGCTTATTTTACCTAGGTTAGAGCTTATTTAAGTTTTTTAGCACTTGTAGTTTAAACTTTTTAGTTTATAACCCTTTTGAGGAATTATGTCATTTTAGGCTTGTTAGCTTATTTGTTTCTGCTTATTTTTTAGCCTTAGTGCTTATTAGATATAGTTTGTTGTCTTTTGTTATCTTATTTGCTTTTTCATTAGCTTATTGAGTCCACAATGAGCCCTTAGTTTAAGCCTTTTAAGTCTTACTGATAAAAAAGCATTCTGTAAGCTTTTAAGGGTTTATTTCGTGCTTACTTGTGGTTCTTATAAAAAGTCATTTTTTTTAAATTGCTTATTTTCGGGTCCTTAAGCTTTTCCATAAAAAATTTTGCAAAATAAAAAACTTTGGGAAATTGTGAAGTCTAGGGTGAGCAAGGCTCGAACCCTGGACCTCACCAACCTCAACCAAAGCCTTACACACACTGCACTACACACTCGCCCTGAGGTCTTTTTCAGTTTTTCTTTGCAAAATTTATTATTTAACTTTTTTTTCCATTTTAGCTATAAGCCATTTTCTGCTTATTTTGTAGCTTATTTGATAAGCTGTTTCACCCCTTTTATTTTTCTAAGGTTTAGCATTACTCAAAGCACTTTTCCTTAATTTTTTAGATTTTTCCAAGATCGTTTAGTATTTTTAATTAATTTTTCTTATTAAACTGTTTTTAATTCATATTAAATAAAATAAAAATCAAAAAAATATAATTCTTTTTTTATAATTTTCTTTTATCATTTAGGACTTAGAAAAATTAAATTTGCGTTTGTAGGGTTAATTTTATAGAATTTAGTTTTTTAAAGAACGGGATTTGAATCCCGTTATCGTTTTTAGGTTTTTAGCTTTAGTTGCTTTCGTTTTTAGGTTTTCTTTACTTTTCTTTGCTTATTATCAGTAGAATTAGAATCAAACCCAAAAACTTTAAAATCATTCAAAAACGCGATCATTAACTTAATCTCGATTCTCAATTCACACCTCGACGGGAAACGACCCGGGAGATTTTAGATTTTGCTTTGGTCAAAAGTAATTTCTTTGAATCTTTTGGAATACGTATACTATATATTATAATTACCCCTAAAAAGGTGGTTATCGGTATCTTTGGACATTAACCAAACTGGAGAAGAAGCTGCCATTTCAGAAAATGGAGATGGTGTAGAGATTGGAATCATGATAACCGGTAAGTAGATCTTCACCCTCCAAATTCTGAACGTTGCAAGTGTTAGAATGAAAGGCGACTTCAAGATCTCCATCACAAAATTGTCCGACCGAGAAAAGATTGTGTCCAAGGCCTTCAACATAGTATACATGGCATATTGTGAGATTTCCTTGAACATAATCTCCAAATCCAGTTATTGCTGCGAAGTGATCATTTCTGTAACAACCCGAGCTTTAGACCGACAATTTTCCCGAGCCGCGATTTATTTTTCTACTGACAAGTTTGAAATAAATATTTTATTTTCGTCATTTTTTACCGTCTTGGCAAGAATTATTATTTTTGGCTACGTCGCAAGCCGTGTTTAAGATTTTATTTATTTACGTGGTTTAGAGATTTTAATATCTCGTCATTTTTATCCCAAAAGTTAATTATTTTATTTTTAGTGTTTTATTGTCCTCGTCCCGAGTTAGCCGAAACCGTGTCGAAAGTTTTGTTTCTACATGATTTAACATTTTTAATAAAGGTCTTTGACTAAATTAAATTTGACAAAAGAAAAATATTTACGAAATTATAAACCCGAGCCTCATGGCCGGTTAACGACCAAAACAAACGTCCTTGTGACTTATTTTATAAAACTTTGAAAGATCGAGGACCAATTGTGTCAAAACCCCAAACTATTTTCCTATAAATACTAACCTAATTCATACCATTAACATTTTAAAAAATAGCATAATAATGATTCATCACCCTTCCTCCCTTGGTGACGACGGAGTCCCACCACCAGCCAACCCAGCCCGAAATCCGACATGAATACGATCCATTTTAAAAAATATTCAATCCTTAATCAAAACAAAAACAATCCACTAAAAAGTTTCGAATGCAACAAGTATTTTTCTGTTTTTTTGGGCCGAGTTTATTTGTCGAAATGGGTTAATAGATGGTGTCTTATTGGTGATAGATTTAGTAATTAGCAAGATTTAGTAATATAGCACGTGGGGGTGTCGAATAAAAGTTTGCGTTTTATTGTTTTTGGTTTGTGTTCCGTATATACGAAGGACAAAGTGACAAGAGTTATGTATCGATTTGTTTTTCCACTTGGTTGTAAGTATATTCGCGTTGTTATAATTATATTTTCACTTAATTCATGTTTGATTGTGTTTATGTCATGGATCCGCACATGCAGAGGTTGGATTGAATGATTGATGAACTTTGTTGAATTGAAATTGGGTTAGATGGTTATCAATAGGTTAAGATGATGTTGTGTTTGTGTTGTCGGGAGCCGCGATTAATAGGTTTTCAATCAAATGATTTTCAGCGAAAGTTTTGCAGTCTTTCGCGGGTCTGTCTGAAAGTGAGATTTTTGATTTATGAAATATTGCGCTTATATTTAACGAACGTTTACAGTAAAGTGTAGTCTTAAAAAACATAAGATTCTACAGCGATTGAAGTTTGGCAAGGATATTATAATCTTCAATAAGCCAATTAGACTTTTATTAATGCTCGAGGAAAAATAACAACGGTCGTTTTGAGCCCTTTTGAGCTCGTTTTGCCATCCGGCGGAAGCACTAAAGTTGTCGCCAAGACGTTTCACGCTTTTCGGTGTAAATTTTAGAGTCTAACGAGTTTATAAAATGAATTAATTGGACCAGAACCAAGATTTGAATATAAAGTTTTCTCTATTATGTGATGCAGAAAAAATAAAGGGCACTAAAAAACGGTCATTTTCTAGTACGTGCAGCCTTCCGCCACAGCGGATGATTCGAATATTATGTCTTTAGTGTACGATGTAAATGCTGGTTGAAAATAAGGACATACGAGCTCAAGATAAAGTCAACGGTAAAGTATGTAGAATAAAGTCAAGTAAGCTCAAACGGAGGATTTAAAGTGTCGTTCTAGATGACGTAAGCATTGTTCGGATTTAATTAAAAATAAAAGTAAATAATTATTTCAAGGCGCATAATGTTTTATTGAGGACGTCCGGTCGTTAAAATTGAAGTCGTATAAGATATGAAACTTTTACGTATATATCTAAATGTACTTTAAGGTATCGTGAGTTTAGGTTGGGCTTGTTCGCATATGGGATTAATGTAATAACGGAAATATTTTCGTGACTAAAATATATCGAATATACCGAAACTTTATAAAATTATATGTGAACTTTTTATAAATTAGAACTTTCCGAATAATAGTAAGTATAGTCAGATAATGTGACGCAAAATTAATTACGATGTCTAATTGTATATGGCGTGTAAGAAAGAGTTAGTAAGAAGTGTGGGATCCGTGCATATGACTGTCTTGTGGATTATATATATTATATATATGATTACTAGCTAGATGGAAGTGGGTATATATTTTATTATAGATAATATATTACTTGAGTATTTATATATTATATATATATATATATAACTTTGAATTATGTTACGGGGAGCTGATCGCATTCTATTTTCGTCTAAGCGCGACACACTGTTTAGGTCGTAGCGAAGCTATTCATTTGTTGTTGATATTTCATGATTGTGCTCATTGGTTGATCTTTGTCTTTCGATCAAGGTGAGTTGCTTTGGCTCATTTAAATATTGTGTGATATGTTTTATAAAAAACGCGTGAGAGATACATGCTTGTTTTGAAAATCGAACGCAAGTGGTTTTGTTATGTGAACGTGGTTTCATTGCTATGAGTGTATGCCCTAGCCGTGGCCGTTAACTTATATTTCAGGGTAAGACACTTGGTACAAATAATAGATCTAGAGTGACATCTATATCGGTATGGCTCGGCTAATAGCCCGGAGGAACACCTGATTACGGACATTTTTGTAATTGATGTAGAATGGGGTGGTGGCGATACCCACCCATGCAACGATTTATGCACCGGTGGTGGTGTCGATACTAGGTAAACGTGTGCTTTCAAGGGCTTGGCACGTGAAGATAATAATGTTTATAACTTGTGTGTACGAAGACAATTATTTGATGAATTATATCTTGTGTTCTCAAAATGTTATATTATAAACACTCAATGGATACACTCTACATTATAGTGGACGTTTACAACATGTTTATCTCAGGTTATTGCTTGTGTGGATGGAAGTGCGGATATCAAGGTATGTTACAGAGAAGAATTTGAAGAAGATTTGTGTGTGGTGTTAGCTAAAAGACAGATTATTGCGATTAACGAGTGACTAATCTATAACTGAGTCGATGTAGAGAAGGTAAAAGGACATTTAAGGATCGAGTGGTGGGTCTGGACGTGCAGAGACGAAGAACTAGTTCTGTTGTGTTGACTTAATACTAGTGTGATAGTGGGTCCTCCGTAGAAGATGCCCCAGACTATCGCATGAAGAGACACGTAGAAGATTGCTGTATGAGTGCAGAAGCCTAACTCACTCGAGATGCAGACAGAAAAGCTATTTCTATTATAGCTTGTAACTCTAAGAGCCATTGAGTCTCGCTATAAATTACGAGCGGTTTGAGAGAGGTCTATGTGATAACGTAGCCCCACTAGTCCCTCGCATCTGTTTGAAGTGTCAGTTGTGTGAGTGTTTTCCCAGAGGGTGTTATATATGTGTCAGTCATGTAGCAGAGGCGCTATGTATAGGGACTCATGAGTGATATTGAAACAAGGTTACCAGAGAGAGAGTTGTAACAGTGTATTCCTTGTGTTGACTATACATTCTTTGTCTAGTACAGGCAATTGGGTATGCATTCATCCATCAGTACACATTGAGGGAAAACTTCACCATTACTGTTTCTTTGAATTTGCATTCTTTATTCTGTGATCAGTCATACAAGAAAATTCTGATCGATCTCAGACTAGTGTGTGCTGCAGTCTAGCACGCCAGACTGCCCCCTGACAGCTATCACTGACACGCACTTCTCACTTACTATAGTAGCTGCAACATTCGCGTGTGAAACTGGTTGTTCTCATTGGATTTGTTTGTCAAGTGTGATGGTACTCTCGTAAGGTGATGAACAGAGGACTTTTGCCTTACTGTGATGTGTTGGCCGTAGTAAGGTATGTATACTTGTCAAGCTGACTTGGTATTTGTTACTACTATCACTCTCCCCTTGCACAAAATTCTCTATTCTGATCTTTACTGTAGTCTAGCTCTGATTGTGTGACGCGGCGTCTTCCGTGTGATCGCCCCTTATGTAGAAGAGTGAAATATAGACCAAGTGAATCATGAGTAGAGTCGGCACGGTCGCTATTAGTGTCCTACTCTCATCGTCCTTTGTGTGACTTCCTCCCAGAGCTTGCCAGCAATTACTCTCCCCTACCTTTAAGTTACATACGATGGTGTGAACGTAGATAAACTGTACACATTGTGTCATTACAGAACACCCTAAAGTATATATATGTCACACAAATAAACCAGGCGATAACCCCCTGCGCGTGAAACCTTAGCTGAGATAGGTATGCGAACTCGCGCGTGTTATAACACACATCTATCATCCCTCGCTCCAAGATGCCGTAGACACTGCGCGTCACTACACACCTTCATTGGCGTCGCTCTCATCATCCACTCGTCATTACATCACTCATATAGATATCTCCAAGGTTTTGTTCACAGCTTCTGTTTGACCATCAGTCTGTGGATGGTAAGCACTTGACATTTTCAACTCTACCTTGAGTATCTTAAAGAGAGATTTCCAAAAGAGACTAGTAAAAACTTTGTCCCTATCACTGATTATAGTCTTAGGCAACCCATGTAACTTATAAACATTATCCAAAAACACTTGAGCCACCTGAGTTGCAGAGTAAGGATGTGACATTGGAATAAAATGTGCATACTTACTCAATCTGTCCACTATTACCATGATCACAGTCTTCCCATTAGACATAGGTCATCAATGAAATCCATGGAAATATCTACCCAAATCTTATGAGGGATGGGTAGGGGTTGAAGTAATCCAGGATAAGCAGCCAAATCAGCCTTGTTTCTATGGCAAATATCACACTGACTGACTCTTTGTTTGACAGTTTTCCTCATGCCTTTCCAATAGAACCAGTTTTTCAACCTTTGGGTAGTAACCACCACTCCTAAATGACCTCCCTCAGTTGAACTATGGAAGTGGTCCACCAATTTCCTTCTAATCTCATCATTAGCTCCCACCATGAGTTTCCCTTTTCTTCTTAGCTGACCAACAGACCATGAATACTTAGATAGATCAGCCTTTTCCTCTTCTATCTTCTTAACAATCTTTTGCAAATGATTGTCTTCTTCACAACTCTTATGCACTTCCTCCATTAAACCAGAGAAAATGGTAGACACCACCATGGTAGACAACTCTCCTCCATGAGCTGTTCTTGACAAAGCATCAGCAGCCTGATTCTCTTTTCCTTTCTTATATAAAATTTCATAGTCATAGCCAAGTAGTTTGGGCAACCACTTAGACTGAAAGGGAGTAGTGATCCTTTGATCTAAGAAGTATTTTAGGCTGAAATGGTCAGTTTTAATTTGAAAGTGCCTGTCTAATAGATAACCTCTCCACCTATCCAAAGCCATAATGACAGCCAGTAATTCTTTTTCATAGGCAGACAAAGAGTGGTGTTTGGGAGCTAGTGTTTTGCTAAGATAGGCAACTGGATGTCCATTTTGTTGTAACACAGCACCAATTCCAATACCTGAGGCATCAGTTTCAACCACAAAGGGTACATTGAAATTTGGTAATTGCAAAACTGGTGCTTGAGTCATAGCTTTCTTCAAGGCTTGGAATGCCAATTCAGCTTGAGGAGACCACTGAAAGGCATTTTTCTTCATTAAAGCAATCAAAGGCTGGGCAATTTGAGCATAATTTCTTACAAACCTTCTGTAATACCCAGTCAATCCCATAAATCCTCTTAGTTGCTTTATATTAGATGGAGTAGGCCAATCCATCATAGCAGCTATTTTGGCTGGATCAGTAGCAACTCCTAGGTCTGATATAATATGCCCCAAATACTCAACCTGAGAAGTACCAAAGACACACTTGCTTTGTTTGGCAAATAGAGTGTTTTCCCTCATCACTGTCAATATGGACCTTAGGTGCAACAAATGTTCCTCCACACTGGTACTATAAACCAGGATGTCATCAAAAAACACTAAGGTAAATTTCCTGAGGAATGGTTTGAATACCTGATTCATCAGAGATTGAAAGGTGGAAGGGGCATTTGTGAGTCCAAATGGCATCACCATGAACTCATAATGGCCTTCATGAGTCCTAAATGCTGTTTTTGGTATATCTTCCTCACTCATTCTAATTTGGTGGTACCCTGATCTTAGATCCAGCTTAGAAAACACTTTGGACCCATGGAGTTCATCTATCAATTCTTCTATCAGTGGTATGGGGAACTTATCTTTAATGGTTAACTTGTTCAGCTGCCTATAGTCAATACACATCCTCCAAGTACCATCTTTCTTTTTTACCATCACAATAGGTGAAGAGAAGGGACTGTTGCTTGGCCTGATTACCTTGGAATCCAACAATTCTTGCACCATAGTCTCTATAGCATCCTTTTGAGTTGGTGGATGCCTATAAGGCCTGATGTTGACAGGAACAGCTCCTTCTTTGAGAGGAATTCTATGATCATGATGTCTTTGTGGAGGTAAAACAGTAGGCAAGGCAAAGACATCTTCAAATTCAATCAATAACTCCTTTAAAGCTTGACTTTCAGTTATCCCAAACACTGGCTTATTAGTAACAGTCAGAGACATTACAGAAGTTGCAGGCACACAAAGGTTCATAGAGGACAGATTGGCAGCCTTTTGAGTCACATGTTTGGTTAGCTGCTTTCCAGAATACCATTGCATAGGAGACTTTGTGGTTCCTCTCAAAGCAACTTGTCTCCCTTCATATTGAAACTGCATTCTAAGGGAAGTAAAATTCCACATGATATCTCCCAATGTGGCCAACCACTGTACTCCCAAAACCATATCACAGCCTCCTAATGGTAATAACATGACATCAGTAGTGAACCTTTCCCCATGTAATAACCAACTGAATCCTTTACACATACTTTCACTGGTCAACTTATTACCATCAGCCACAGAAACTTGCAAGGGATTAATCTTCCTGATCTGACATCCTAACTTTTTGGCCATAAACACATCCAAAAAATTATGAGTACTTCCTGAATCAATGAGAATATGTATCTTTTGCTTTCCAAAATGACCAATTACCCTCATTGTTCTATAACTTGTGATTCCAGTCAAAGCATTGAGAGAGATTTGGGGAATTTCTTCATTTGACACTTCTGGCATTACAAATTCCTCCTCCCCTCCCTCCATCAAACACATTTCCATTTGAGGATCAGGATCAATGATTAGTTCTAAAGCAAAAGCTTGACCACTACATTTGTGGCCTGGCACAAACTTTTGATCACAGTGGAAACACAATCCTTTGGCTCTTTTATCATCAAATTCCTTTTGAGACAAGTACTTCCTAGCAGGATTAGGACTTAGGGTACTTGTTTTATTAGCAGGCAAAGCTAAAGTGTTAGTTTGATTCCTTGGTGCAACATAGCCTCCCCTGTTCCCAAAATTACCATTCCCAATGCTTGGCTTAGGTAATATGGGACTCTGCCTAGCTTTGTGTGCAGCTAGTGTAGCCTCTTGCAACTTACACAAACTAGCTGTATCAGAAAGAGACTTAGGTTTGAACATTCTAACAGCGTGAACATAGACTGATCAATCCCCACAAAAACAAACTGATAGCATTAACTTCGGTAATTCCACCATGTGAGCTATAGTTCAAACTATTATGATACTTTTGGACAGTAGAATCACACTTTAGGTTCTTAAGCTCAGATAAAGGATCTTCAAATTCAGTATCAAATCTTGCTAACAAAGCTTCTTTATAATCCTCCCAACTAACTGCCTCCCCATTAATCTTTTCAAATTGCTGGTGCCAAATCAAAGCACTATCATAAAAATGAATAGATGCTAATTTCACCTTATCAAGATCATCAACACGTTCAACACTAAAGAACTGTTGGGTTCTATACAACCAATTCTTAACATCAACACCAGAGAACTTAGGGAATTCTAGTTTTGTAAGCCTACCAAACTGAAATTGTCTATTGCCACCATTACTAGATCCTTCCCCAGTTTTAAGTCTTTCAATATCATTCTTTAAGTAATCTTGTTGCACGTACACATTCTGTAAAGAAGATTGGAAAGTGGCTTGTATACCTGCCATGGCTGAATCAATGACCTGTTTAATGAATTCTTTAGTTTGTTCATCTAAACCATTAGGATTATCAGCATTACCACCAGATGTATTCAACAATGCAGATCTTGTACCCACCATTTTTGACTTTTGTAACTGAATTCTGTTGTAACTGCTCTAACAACCTTCTAACCACTTTTCTAACAGAATCAATGGCTGACTTTGGAGCTTCTTCCTTGCCAGGAAAGAGGCTCTGATACCAATTGTAATGTACAAATAGTAACAGGGATAGAATTGTAATGATCAAAACACAAATCAGGAATCAAAGATCAAGAACATGATTCGAAACAGTGTTAAGAAAGGGATTTGTTATTGGATTATGATGGTGGAATGTTACAGAGAGAATTGAGAGAAGATTACAAGTTTTTAGCTAAAAACAATGAATGAGGACTAACGACTATTTAAAGGTAAAATGGGCGGGAAAAACAGTTATGGGTTGTTGACTAGTCAAGATGCATGAAATGACCCTCTATCTGAATGACACGTGTACTGAGTAATTGTGCTGCTAACACATCTCTAATATCAAAATCACAAACCTCCACACCTTCACCTGAGTTGACGTATTTGGGTAAACCCTCAGCACCTGCAAAAATTAGGAGAAAAAGTTGATAGATTACTCCGTGAATACCCAAAAATATTCAACATATTCAGCAAAACCCAATTTTTTTGAGAATCTAATTCACTCTGTAACAAACTAACATACCTTTAATTTCTAATATAATCAATTGTCTGCTTATCTCGAAACAACTTCACCCTAATTACTCATCAAAAAACATAAAGTAAACACATTTTAAAACAAACATCAAATGCCTATAGCATTCCACAATCCAAGATAACATAAGAATTAACAAAAAAACCCTCTATAAACTCAAAACTATAGGTGAACATCAAAGCAGTAAAACCCATTTTCAATTGACACTCGAACATCGAAACCAATCATCAGTAAACAAAATTAAATACTTGCAACCACTGTAAAGATGTAAAAGAATGAAACCTACTTTAAAAAAATTATGCTTACATACTTGAACCATGGGTGATTGTTGACTCTTCCCCTCCGCCCATCTTTCTGGAAATCTGTTATGCTACCGGATTTAAGGTTTGTGTGTGTGTCTTCTTGTTTGGTGGAAACCGCTACGGGGAAAAAGAGGCAGTAGGATTGTGGATGGTTGTATTAATCAAGATAATGGGTCGGTGATGGACACTTGGCGTATTTGTGTGCTTATGAAGGTTTATGGTTTATAGATGTTAAAATACTGCAACAACAATGCCACTAAGCAATTTGGTAACCCAGAAATTATAAATTACTCAACATGAAAGCCACTGTGGAAACATCTAAATGTTTTGTGAGTGAGGGTTCAGAGAGAGCACCGACCATGAAGACACACATGATTGAGAAATTATAATTTACTAACTACTCACACCCACTATGGATACAATATGGTTACTAAAATAATGTAGAAAAGAATAAACAAATGAACACTGTTCATTTTGTGAGACACCTTAAGTCAACATTTAGTATATATAAAATCATTAACAACAGAAGCATTTTAGTGCAATTAGCAGAGACAAAGCACCAAAATCATCCTTTGAAAGCTACCTGTTTTGTTAATACCATTAACAGCAATCACAAACAACTAACCACAACATCCTAAACAACATAAACATTCATAAAAACTGAAACAACAAAAACTGAAATAACGGAATGACAAACATACCCAAAGTAAACGACAACTTCCGCTTATCATCGTCTTTTTAGAATAACATTTCATCTTTAAGATAGGAAAACAACGGTTAAGAGGTAAGCGTTTAGACTACGCAATAAGGGTGTTGTTACTCTCATGTGTATTGAATTAGAAGTATTTTTCTATATGGCAACGCACGTGAGGGTGACAAACCCTTACAATTGCTGCAAATCTATGTCTCGCACATTTGGCTCAGACGTGGCTATCACGGCTGCGTACGACAAAGGTAGCCTAGCCAAGCAATAGCTTACTTCCGCTCATCATTGCCTCGTGTCTGCTCATTATATGTACTGTTATCACTTGCGCTAATATCGAATATCTTCAATTTTAGGATTTTCTGCCAGTTTCACATATACCCTTTTTCTTTTCATAAACTCGCTAGCCAAAGAGAACACAGAACCTCAAAACACAACATAAAAGAGAATCCATATTGGAATATCCATCAAACTCATTATATATACTGTTATCACTAATGCTAAACTCGAATATCTTTAATTTTAGGATTTTATGCCAGTTTCACCTAAACCCTTTTTCTTTTCATAAACTCGCTAGCCAAAGAGAACACAAAACCTCAAAACACAAAGAAATCAATATAGAATAAGTGGGAGCTTAGTGAATATTTTATGTTAAATCTGGATCTTTTGCATTTTTTATTAATAAAACTCGAAGCAACCCAATCCATATTGGAATATCCATCAAACTCATTATATGTATTGTTATTACTTGCGCTAATCTTGAATATCTTCAATTTTTGGATTTTCTGCCAGTTTCACATATACCCTTTTTCTTTTCATAAACTCGCTAGCCAAAGAGAACACAGAACCTCAAAACACAAAGAAATCAACGAAAATGAGAAGGTATGAATCACTACTTGCACTGGATTGCAAAGTACAGGCGGCACTCCTGTAGTTAAAAGACATCATTAGTGGGATATAAGGTAGGTAGTTTGTGGAATATTAGATACCTACAATTATCGGGTCGAGAAGCCGGAGAAGAGATAAAACGGAAACTGGAGCAGACGGGTAAACCTAGTTGGGTGTGTACCATGTTTTCGGGTTAATAAATAATCTAAGAAGACCGCTGGAGAAGATAGTAAAGCTCCCCAAATTTTAGACTGACTTTTACATTAAAATATTCTACAGTTCCTAATTTCTAACATATACTGACAATATCACATAGCGTTATGTCAAAATAAGCCTATTTCGAATTTATTTTTTACACAAACGTTAGGCGTGCGTAAGCGCAAAATATAAGCAACTGAAGTTCAAAACTGAAAATATAGGATGAATACCAAACAAACCACAGCTTATGCACGTGCTTGAGAAAACAGATAAAGGAAAAAAGGAGGATGTAGGACCAGACCTGTAAGTCTGCTCGTACCCTTTTATAAGGAGGCTCAGGCTTGCGATTCTGGAAGCGTTAACGAAAACCCGCCATGGCTGCAACCACATGGTCGCCCCGCCAAGATGCGAGTTTCGACAAACAACGCTTTCTAAAACAACAAAGACAGACAAATCTCGTCATTGCCCTTATCATGTAAAAGTCATTAGCATATTGATAGGTAAAACACAGTCCATCATTATCCCAAACAAAATGTCCAACGAGATTCAGAAAGGTTAGAGAGAAGAGGGGGTCAAAAAACTGGAGAAGAGACACAGTTCAAGTCTACTTAAATTAGACCTTAAAAACCAATTCGTAATAGCTTCAATTTTAATTGTAATTTAGTTTTTAATTTTAAATCTATACAATCAGTAAGATCACTTGGAATAAAATATATTATTTTAACCATCCGGGTCAGACCCAATGACCCGCTCATTCTCTTGATTCGCCATGGCTGCAAGTGTAGTAACTTGCCCCGCCAAGATGTGGAGGTTTTTAATTTTAACCCCATGTCGCCGAAGACTCATCACAACCAATATTTGTTTTTGTAAGACCAGCCAAATGTTGGTCGGCATCAACAAAGCATCAACAAAGGGTATCCGACCCACCATGGCTACAAACACCAAGCTCATGGTGTTGCCCCACCAAGGTACAAGTTACTTACACAAAAGCAAGATCCAAATGCAACCAATCAACAAACCAATCATCATAATAGCGCATCATAAGCATGCGCAAAAAACGCTTGTCAAAATGTGGGGATCAAACTTGCAAGTGCGGGAGGGGACAAAAGATCGCACACTCTTTTCGTTTAATAAAAAGGCTTAGTGTTGCGAGTACGGGCCAGGGTTAAAATGTACCCAACTCGTCATGGCTGCAAACACGTAGGCGTGCTGCCTCACCAACATACGTTTATAGGCAGCATTTGATCTCACGATATGAGGCTCAGATAGGGAACTAATCGAAAAAAGAGGACACACCCGACATGCCTGCAAACCTAATAGTTTCCCCGCCAAGTTTGGGACAATTCAGCTTTAACCAAACCCATGTAAACTCATCACAGCCTCCTTAACAATCATTGCACAACATGACAGGTGTACTGCTTAAACGCGAAAATCAATGAAATAGATTACAACTAAAGGGTATGCGACCCGCCATGGCTGCAAACACGACATCGTGATGCCCCGCCAAGATACGGGTGACCCA
>BQNB010095233.1:5382-25918 GCA_026074375.1 Tanacetum coccineum
AATGGACTCTGAATCAGTATGTTTCTTCAAAGCTTAGTCAATCATATTTTTGATAATGGTGTTGATTTTTGTATGATAATATTTAGGTGTTTTTGATGCAGGCCCAAGATCGTGTGAAGAAAGGCCCTTTTTTTAAAAGGTCATAACTTAGGCTCAGATGATCCGTTTCAGGCCCAAGACCAGCCGTTTCGAAGCTTGGTTTACAAAGGATTGGGTTCTCAAGGAAATAAGAAACAGAGGACCGAAAGCTTGATTGTATTATGAATGGAATTTGTTTGTTAAAAGTTGATTGAAAAACGGATACAAGAGTGAAACAGGAGAGAAAATAAGATTACAAAGCTAAGTGAAAGTGAAACTAGAATTAGTATTAAAACTAATAAGTGGCGGGAAAAGTAGTTAGGACTCATTTGAGGAGATAGGGTCATGTGCACCTCACGTGTGGATTCAAATCCACACGTGCCCCTCACGTGCCACCAAATGAGCACTAATCAGTTCCCTATCAATCCACCCTTCTTGAAAACATTCTTGTCCTCAAGAATGTGGTAGGAAAGTAGGAAACTTCTCACATAACTCTGCCAATGGTTCCCAAGTAGCATCTTCTATGGTCCCATTAGCCCACTGGATCAACCCAAAGACCTGCACAACATTTCTCTTCTTAACCATCTTCCTATCTAAAATGGCAATGGGTTCCACAGCTAACAATCCATTTTGATCACAGCTAGGCAAAGAAGAAACTTGTGAAACTGAAGGAGTCCCTTTGCACAGCTTCATTTGAGAACGTTAATACAAATAAACCGTAAAAACGTTTATTTATATTTTACGATCTATTCGTGTTTTGTCGATGACAAAATATAAAATCATCGGAAGTAGAAAATAAAGTTTACTAATTTTAAACCAATAGTTTTCTAACTCAACTATCATCTCATTTATCTCACACATCATATATATTTGCTCTGTTAGATTTTATATAAATACATCTTTAGAATAAATGTGCAAAATAAGACATAAACATATATTAACAAAGTATACATTAAAAGATATTTTGTCTATAAAAGAAAAACATTTCATACATCATGCATGATTTCAAAACATATCTAGAAAAGATTTTTTAAAATCTAAATTCGGATTTGTTGTCAGTTAGCCGGTTCTCTCCAGTTATACTGGCCGGTTCTATTGTGGTAATGAAACCGCCAAGAACCGGGCTACAGTATTTGCCGGTTCTATTATGTTGCACTGGCCGGTTCCATTGAGGTAATGGAACCGGCATAACCGTGCTACAGTAACTTTCAAGCCTATAAATACCAAGTCATTTCTCTTGTTTTAGGCAGCAATTAGAATAGTTTTTCACTCTTATATTCAGCTAACATCTGATCTTTAATCATGTTCTTTTCATTTTAGTGTTTTGATGAATTTCTTAATAGGTGAGTTTTACCTACGTTTGCATATGAGATCAAGCATCAAGGATTACTTGTAGCAAGTATCTCTCATCTCTTGAACATCTATCTACTGATCTCTAAGCATCATCTATCATCATAGATTATGGAGTCGTGTGTTATTTTGTATCTAGAGCATTTGGGAAAGTGTATTACACTCGATAGGATTTGCTTAGTACTTATTAGAGGGTAAGCATTGTGGGGTTTGTTCCTTCATATTGGAACACGATATTTCAGTTTAGTATCGTATAAAGGGTAAGCGAATGTTGGATTGGTTCATCCTTGTAAAGAACCCGGTGTTTAGCTTAGTACCCGATAAATGGTAAGCGGCGTTGTGAGGCTTCTCCGCCGGTTAAAGGAGTTTTGGTGACTAGTGTACTCGAACTCTCGAGTAGGTGACTCGGGGAGTGGAGTAGGGCAAGGAAGGTGACCTTGTAGCCGAACCACTATAAATATCCGTGTCTCATATTCTTTATGGTTTATATTAATTAATCGTTGCTAACACTACATAAACAAATAGATCTACAACAAACTAAACAATTAAGTTGAAGTTTTAATTGGTAAAACTATTCAACCCCCCTAGTTTTCTACAATTGGTATCAAGAGCAGGTTATCAAAGATTTTTAAAGTAGACTGTATTTTAAAATCTTTAAAAACCGATCAAATGAATCTCGAAAACTAAAATATCTTTTAGATCTATTTGTATTATCTATTTTTTTTGAAGAACGAAGGATCATCAAGAATGGTCTTGGATACCTTGACGCTATCTCCGGAGTCATGAAAAGGTACATTTCAATATCTTTTCTTTAAATTTTATAACCAACTTCTGTTGAATATAAGGTTAGTTACTGTTTAAGACTGCTGGATTGGGCCAAAATTTGGACCTGGTCCATTAAGCCGGTTCCACCGGCTCTGTGGAAGAATGGAACCGGACATGCTTGGCCAAAGGAACCGCAGGATCAGTCAGGCCTTCTCAAAACTTTTTATTTTGTATTGGGCTTAAAATAAAATAAATGGGCCTAACTATAAAAGACCAAAATAAAAAAACTTTAGGGGTCTTCAAACAAAATGTACATTTTTCAAAAAAAAAAAAAAATTAATCATCATCGGGTCGTGATCATTCTTCGCGGACTCAAAACGCAAAAAGGTACACCTTTCTCTTGTCCTTCTTAAATTTAGATGTATGTCATATCTTGTCTTTGAATTAAGTATAAAATGCTATGTGATTTGTGTTATTTCCTTAATGTAAATATAATGGTCGGGTCTAGCACACCTAGACAACTTCTTCCTTAGAACCTCTTCAAACGATTGGCCCCTATTTGAGTCATGCTATCCAAACACGATATTACGGGTATTAAGCCTAGCTATTCAAAATTTAAACCTCTCTCATATTTTCTCATAAAAACCAATGGCACATCCTCCTTATATATAAACTCCTCTCCTTTACTACCACTCTCATTCATTTAAAGAAAAATCAAATCTCTTTATTTTCCCTCTCATTCAAAACTCACCGAGCACCATCATTCATGGAAATACTTTTGGAAGTTCTAAGCCCTGTCATGATCGTCATTATCATCTCACTACCCGGCTCCTTTATCCGATATTCAAGTTCCCGCATGGAGACGTGTTCTTTATTTTAGCCGCTTACATTACCATTTTATTTCCTATCCTTTGTATCGCTATATGCGTTGAAATAAAATATATGTAATATGTTTTATCCCTTGTTAATCATTGTCTCGTTCTATATCTTCTTCTCTCGCATTTGTGTAAACTCAAAAAAATATTATCTACAAATATAAACCAGAACAAATGAATAAAATCATTTTATAAAAATAAATAAATAAATAAAAATAGGGAAAAAAAATTTACCACCCCTTTCACATTCAAGAGCCGGTTCTCTTGAACAACAAAAACGCGGAACGGCAATCTGACAGACAAAAGACCATCAGTTCTCCCCTTCACTTTCACTTAGTTCATATTCCCTTCCAAAAACAACCGCCATTGACGAACTGCATCTACCATATCGATTTTTCAAGTTTATCAATCTTTAAATCGAGCACAACCATCTCTTGTAATATCAATCTTGAAGTTATCTCTTTAAATTAAACCTAGATTTCATTCCCATCTTAATTTTAGGAACTCAAAAAATTTATATATTCTCGTATTGCATCGACTAAATTAGACATAAGTAAGTATATAGGCTAACATTAAGTTAGAAATGCATCTTGATCTACATTTGAAAAAAAGTAACTCATGCATATAAACTCAATGTCGAAAAATTAAAAAAACAAATTTAAAAAAAAAGTAAAAATAAAAAAATAAAATAAATATACTTCATACATTGTTAATAACCGTAAAACAAGATGAAAAGTAATTGTCATTTAAGAAGGGAGCTTAACAACACACATCAGAAACCTTAATTTCAACGATTTGAGTTTGTATGTTCTTTCGCTAAAAGTCATTCATAAATCGGAATTGTCGTGTTTTGATTTTCCTTTTTATTTTTCTATGATCAATGCCAAAATCTATCCACGTTGATCATTATGATAACGCTTTTTTACATTCCTATAGCGTGATAAGGAAATCTACATTTCTCTTGAACTCCGATTGTTCCATGAAGGTCGCGTTATTGACTCATCATACCTTGGAGACCAACCTAACTTTCGCCCTAATTTTGAGGCTATTGGATTTGATTGTCTTCTCGATATCAACGAGAGAATTTGCCAAGTGTTTGTTCTTCAATTCTACAAAAGTGTCCGTCTTATTCATAGTTTGAATGGAACCCTCTCCACCGCCTTCATCATTCGCAATGTTGAAATCACACTTCGCCTTGAGGAATTTGCTCGCATTCTCTGTGTTCTTTGTCGTTGAGTTTGTGTGTTTACTCCTGAATGGGCCATCTCATCCCTACCAAATGGTGTTGATTTAAATCATGACCTTTATCCACCCCCTCATGAGGATCCCTTGTTAATCCGTGATGCTCTTTTCTATCAAAGACCTCCTGGTAAGACCCGCAAGGTCAAAGGAGTAGACATTACCCTTGACCCCTTCCAAATGGTCATTTTCGAATTAAAGATAAATTTCAAGAAATAGGAAATCATCCTTAGTGAAAATGCCGTAAGCCTCATGGGAAACAAGGACCATCCCAATGCTGGTCTCTGCTACATGATCTACTGCCTCACCATTTGAAAACCCTTTAATCTTGCCTACTACATTTCCAAAAGGATGGGAAGTGTGACCAAGAGTGCTGACATGACACTACCTTATGGAATGCTTCTCACTCGCCTCTTTGAGCATGTGCGGGTCGCTCATCCTCATGCATTTTTGGATGATCTTTATCTTATGGATCACGTGATGATTCCCCTCTCCAAAAAGAGAGTCTTCAGGATCATGCTAAATGGAAAAAGACATTGTCTCCTAACTCCAACTCCTTCTGAATCATCCGAATCACCTTCTTCCTCTTTGCATCAAGAGGAAGAAAATGATCTCGTGAACAACTACACGCTTGACCTCACTTCCTACATCGATCAACTTCCACCCATCGAAGGAGGAGAGTCACTGAAATTCAAGCAAACCAAGGGGATGTTCAAGTGCCTCGGTTATTTCCTCTCTAACCTAGGGAAGAATAAAAAGTAAGGGTGTGCTAGAAGGTATGAGTGACAAAATGGGTGTGTGTCTAATGAAATTGTTTGGTTTAAACTATTTGGTACTTGTAAACTTTTGAATAATCTTTCTTATCTCTCTTTGTATGTTTGAATACTCGTATGGTGTGTCCTAAACATAATTGTTCAAGTCTTATAGATGTTATCTTATGCCTTATATTGTTTGCTTTTTAAGGAGCGTTTGGCTTAGTATAATCTCTTGGGATTAAGAACACTTTTGCCTCTCCCTCTTGCCTAGGCTTATCTAGCACTGGATTTTGATCTAGAAATAAAAGGGAAAAATAGCATTAGAGAATCTTTTAGACCATTACTAGAAAATTTGAAAATCAAGGAACCTTAACTGCTGCAGCCGGTTCCATCTGCAGCAAAACCAGTTCCATCGTTTCAATAGAACCGGGCTTGCCGGTTCTACAAAGAGCATTTGCTCATTTTTGGGTGATAGTATGTTAATCTAAGCTCATAGATATGTTAGACAGACTTGTATTAAGCTAACCCTATACCTGGTTCTTTCTTGTTTGACTTAAAAAAGGTGTCCTAATGATTAAGTTTTAATGAAAAGTTAGTGGCTTAGACATTTATTGTTTTTACATGGATTTTGAATATAAATTTAGACACTAGTTAGAGCTTGTTATCACCATCTAAAACCTGCAAATAAATAGCCTTAAACCCTTCCCTTGATCATCATCCTCATGGCCTCAAGTGCCAACTCTTCCACCCAAAACCCTCTAAGAAAATTTCCTAGAATCGATTTCATTGATCTTTCATCAAACAAATCCTTACCCATCCAAAACCATCACATAAACACCAACCTAGATACCACTCTTGCTCTCACAATCCATCTACCAACAATTAACCAAACAATCCCATCTCAAGGGACTAATGTGTCACCCCTAGCTCCTAGAGCTCTTGTCTTCTCTACTCCTCCTAGTTCATCACTTGAACCGCATCCTTACTTAACCACTTTGGATGATCTTCCACCAAGGAACTCCAATCCACCACCACCATCACTCTCTCAAGGTCACTCTCAAGGTCTATCTTAAACACTACCTATACCAACACCTATGGACTTTGAGCCATCTTTCCCTCTAATCAATCTCTCTAGAAGTAGAATGTGTGCTCAACCTGAACCATTCTTGAGGTCTATCCCAAACACTCTCCATACCAACACCTATAGACTTTGAGCCATCTTTCCCTCCGGTCAATCTCTCTAGAAGTAGAATGTGTGCTCAACCCGAACCATTCTTAAGTAGAAATCAAGTGATGCAACAAGTTAGACAATTCCAAAACTTTGACCGTCACATTGAAGCCGCAATGCAAAGCGCACAAAATGTGCAAAATAGTCTCCTTCCTCCATTCACCACTACTTCTGCTCAAAGGCCACCACTATTCCACTTCACCACTACCTCTACAACCACAATACCACCTTTTAGAACATAACTTCCACCATCAAGCACCTTTGTCCCTCTTGATCAATCACTATGGATGGAAAGTCCCCCTCATTCTTAACCACAAGAGCATACATGTCCTCATTGTCAACACACCAAATCAATAATCAACAATCTCCAAAATGAGATGAGGTTTATGTTGAACCACAACCTTGAACGTCTCAACCATATTTCTAACAAAAAACCATAAGATGGTGATTGCCAGCTCATAAGACATTAAGCTTTGGAAGAATAGTCTAGTCAGAATATTAGTCATGATTTTAGTTTTATTGATCTAATTCAATGTATTTTACTTCATGACTAAAAATGTTCTTAATGTTTGATTTTATGTTTTTGAGATTCATGTTATGAATCATGAATGTTTACTATAATTGTCTTCTGTTTTTCTATTAATTTGTAGTATGTTATTTGAATAAAATTGCTTCTCGCCAAAATTGGCGAAGCTGACTTTTCTTACAGGTCAGCCAGTTCCATTCACCTAGGAAGCCGTTCCTTTCAGTGATAGAACCAACTGGAACTGGTAGCTCAGTAACACATTACTTATCTCCTATACTTTTACTCTCGTCTTAGGTGATCTTTAATGACATTATTTTTTACAGGTTCCTCCCATCTAGGGGGAGCATACCTCTTTCATTACTAACATTGTTTCCTTGTAGCTTTCTAAATTCATTTGGAATCCTTGACGATCCCATTTAGGGGGAGCTTTCGTTAAGGGGGAGCATGGGAATTGATTCTCTTTAAATCAACTTTGGCTTCGACACTCGTCGAGTTCTCTTATATTTCACACTTGCATTTGATTCTTTTCAAATCAACCATGGTTCCATTTTAGTTGAACCACCTAACGTTACTACATTACATTGCATATTTTTTGTTAGTTTTTCTTTGACGCTCTTTTTGTTTTGACAAAAGGGGGAGAAGGAAGTAAAAACTTCAATTTAAAACTTATAAATTTTATAATTTACTTCTGATAAATTTGTGTTTTGTCATCAACAAAATGAGGGAGATTGTTAATACATATAAACCGTGAAAACGTTTATTTATATTTTACGATCTATTCGTGTTTTGTCGATGACAAAACATAAAATCATCGGAAGTAGAAAATAAAGTTTACTAGTTTTAAACCACACATCATATATATTTACTTTGTTAGATTTTATATAAATACACATTTTGTAACACCCCCAAATCTGGGTAGCAGCGGAATGTTGAATATCCGAGGGCGTTACTTCATAGATCAATAGCACAAGATATGAGAACGACCACTAAACGTGTCGTTTAAAAAGATACATTGGATTTAACAAAATACTTGTTTCTGATACAAAAGCTCATGTCCCTTCAATTGTTCGAACTAATATCAGTAAAGATTTTGTGTTTTATAACACATGTCAAAATGTAATAATACGCCCAAATCGTTAGTTCCCGACCTTTTCCAAAGAGTGCCCCCAATGTATCTTAGAACCCCCGTGCCTTATTGACCCTAGAATACCGAAAAACAATGCTTAAAATAACAACATAAAGTTGGGTGAAATTCACAAGTTATTGTAGAATCAATATAGGACCGCAAATTTCCAAGTTTAGATTAAGCAACAAATGCAAACATCATAAAAAGTAATTACGTTTTCCTAAGCTCATGACACTGAAGCTAGACCTGTATGAATGCAATAAATTATCCAATAATTGCCCATAGAATGATGTTCTAAGAAACCCAAACATCCAAGATCCGATATGTTATAACTATCGTTCCCGTTGATGAGCTAGTCACCCGAACGGGGATGTCAATCCCAAATAGATCTACTCATAACATTCACGCTTACAATCCAGTAATTGACGGTTCATGATAAAGGGCTCAGTGGGTTATCGCTACTTAGGCAAACACGTAATCATTGTATAAAATGTACACTTGCGTCCAATTTGAAAAACAAGCATATTCTCACCCCAAAGATGTAAATCATTTAAATAACTATAAAACATGAGGCTATGAACTCACCTTAGTAAGTAGTCCTCTGTGAATGATAATATATATCCAAGTATGAATCACACCGTCAAATACCTAAGTAAATACGGCCAGTCTTAGTTTACAAATTTAGGCTAAAGACTCAATGTATAACTACAATAAATAGCTAGTTAATATATACTGTAACACTTGTAGTGTTATTGTACGTGATTTAATGTATTTGAATTGTTTGAGGGGCTCTTGAATAGGGATATTGATTTCACACGGTTCTTAGTAAACTATTTTAAAAAGATACATTGGATTAACAAAATACTTGTTCATTACATAAGCTCATGGCTTCAAATTGTTCGACAATATAAGTAAAGATTTCGGTTTATAACAAATGTTCCCAAAATGTAATACGCCCAAATCTTTAGTACTGACTCTTTCCAAAGAGTGACCCCCAATGTATCTGAGCACCCCGTGCCTTATTGACCTGAGAAAACATGCTTAAAATATCAACATAAAGTTGGTGAATTCATAGGTTTATGTAAATCAATAGTAGGACCGCAAGATTTCCAAGTGTATGATTAAGCAACAAATGCAAACATCATAAAAAGTAATTACGTTTTCCTAAGCTCATGACACTGAAGCTCGACATGTATGAATGCAATAAATTGCCAATAATGCCCATGAATGATGTTCTAACCCGAAACATCCCAAATCCGACATGTTATAACGTTCGTTCCCGGTGATAGCTAGTCACCCGAACGGGGATGTCAATCCCAAATAGATCTACTCATAACATTCGCGCTTACAATCCAGTAATTGACAGTTCATGATAAAGGGCTCAGTGGGTTATCGCTACTTAGGCAAACACGAAATCATTGTATAAAATGTACACTTGCGTCTAATTTGTAAAACAAGCATGTTCTCACCCCAAAGATGTAAATCATTTAAATAATTATAAAACATGGGGCTATGAACTCACCTTAGTAAGTAGTCCTTTGTGAATGATAATATATATCCAAGTATGAATCACACCGTTAAATACCTAAGTAAATACGGCCAGTCTTAGTCTACAAATTTAGGCTAAAGACTCAATGTATAAACTACAATAAGTTGCTAGTTTATCTATACTGTTATCACTTGTGTGGTGGTGTACGTGTTTAATGTATTTGGAATTGTTGATGGCTCTTGGAAAGGTATATGATTTCACACGTTCTAGTATACTTATAATCTGCTTAAGCTCACAAATAAGCTGTCAAAGCTTATTTGTGGCTTATGGGTTTTATGGTTCACGGTAATGGGCTAATAAGCCCGTTATGGGTTCGGTTGGTTTCCTCATGACAATTTAAGGTCCATGCATGTTAGATAAGCACCTTAGACTTTCGAATAAGCTTGTGAAGCTTATAGATAAGCTGTGGACTTCACCCCGTGGTCTGTTGGGTCTGTTGGGCTCCCTTAATGGGCTGCCAAGCCTAAAGTGACCCGAATTTATGCATTTGATTGATTAGTTTGATACTAGGGTTTCAACTAATTTTGTTTAGCACTCGTTTACGCTTATTAACCATTATTAATCATATGTACACGTTCCCAAGCCAATGTACACATTCCCAAGCTAAGTGGTTTCATTTTCTCAAGAAGTTTACGTCTAGAGTTTATGCGTTTAACAAAAACGAACCCATTATCACTTTGGTTCTCATTTGTATGTTTCTATGAAAAGTTTAAAATTTAGCTTGAAGTTTAATCATGTTTTATTCATGTTAGCACCACATAAGGCATATTATAAGTTTAATATAGGTGTGTGAACCATGCATGATTCGAACCATGCATGTTCACGCTCACGTATGTTGTTCAACACAAATTCTACATGACTTATACACTAGACATAAATATAATGAATGGTAATACGACATGAAGCGCGTAGTTCGACTTACAATGGGTCCTAGAGTCTTGGTTCGTGGATTGCGAAGTAAACCCTATACATTTACACTTAACTCATATATGACCTAAGCTCCAAAGCTTGCATACCCAAGTTCTTAGCTCGTACGCCCTCCTATAAGCCTGTATGAAGATTCTTAAGTTACTTGTATCCTTGGAAGCAAATGTGGGCGTGTATGGGTTCGGTTATGTTGTAAGCCGAATGAAATAGGAAACAAATGAAGAGGTTTTTACTTGAGAGAGTTTTTGAGAGTTTAAGAAGTGTTGAAATGATGAGGTGAATGTGTATTTATAGGCACATTAACTAGTTAACTCCTATTGATCTTAAACCAACTAAATGTCGAGCCTAATGAGGTGGTTTTGGGGTTCTTAGTTAACCTACTATTGTTTCTCGATAAACCACTAAGTACAAGCTTTAATTACCCAATATTTGTACAAGATATGCTAGATTATGGAAAATCTTATGGTTGAGTGTGTTGTTCTCTTGTTATCCGCAGCATCAAGTCACAAGGGATGGCCAAATGGTTATTAACCAATGTATAAATGTTAGTTAGGGGACACTAGTACTAGTTTTAATTAACCAAGTGATGTACATGTACCTTGGAAGATCATTAAGAGATTTCTAGGATTTTCTTAGTTGTTTTAGTCCCATAATTCGGCACTAGTGGGTATTAACACAAGAATTGATAGTTTTTGTGTTTAATGATTTAAAAGTGGGTATTGGTTTGAGTCTAGGTAACTCTAGGTATTTCCGGGGTGTGTCCAAATGTATTTTATTGCGAAACGTAACCCTTTTACGTGACCAATAAAAATAAACTTCGCAAAGTTAATAATTATTGTCTTAATAATTATATATTACTTGATGGATGTAAACCTTAATTTATTTGATGACCGTTTACATTAATTGATTATTTCTAGTCTACGCGATTTAGCTTAAAAGTAAACATTAAAAGTACACGCGTATCGGACTAAAATAAATAGTGACGAATAATAGGAGTCGTAAAATGACCTGAAATTGAGAAATGTTACAGTCTCCACCTGTTAGAAGAGCTTTATCCTCAAAGCTTAAGACCTTGTAGCGGATGATGTAGCCCGGTTTGTGAAAAGCTGTGGGTATTTCTGTTTGAACGAGTCTTCACGTTCCCAGTTGAACTCAGGACCTCTCTTAGAGTTCCAACAAACCTTAACCAATGGTATCCGGCTTCGCTTCAATCGTTTGATCTCCCGTTCCATGATTTCAACGGGCTCTTCCACAAACTGGAGCTTATCGTCAACATGAATTCCTTCTAACGGCATGAGTAATGGTTCGTTAGCGTAACATTTCTTCAGATTAGTCACATGGAAAGTATGGTGAACTCTGCTCAACTCTTGAGGAAGTTCCAGTTTGTAGGCAACCTTCTCAACCTTGGCTAACACCTTGAAAGGTCCGACGTATCTTGGATTCAGCTTGCCCCGCTTACCGAATCGCACAGCCCCTTTCCATGGTGAGACCTTGAGCATAACCCTATCCCTAACTTCATACTCTATTGGCTTTCGCTTCCTATCAGCGTAGCTCTTTTGCCGATCTTGAGCAGCTTGCATCCTTTGCTTGATCAGGATGATCTTTTTTGTTGTTTCTTGGATTAATTCTGGACCAGTCAGTTGAGCTTCCCCAACCTCGGCCCAGCACACCGGTGATCGACATTTTCGACCATACAATGCCTCATAAGGTGCGGCCTTTATGCTAGCGTGATAACTATTGTTATATGAAAACTCGGCTAGTGGCAAATGCTTAACCCAACCCTTTCTAAAATCGATCACGCAAGCACGTAGCATGTCCTCGAGAGTTTGAATAGTTCTCTCGCTCTGGCCGTCTGTTTCTGGATGATACGCAGTGCTCATACTTATATCTGTACCCAAAGCTTTCTGAAATGATTTCCAGAAATTTGACGTGAACCTCCCATACAATCTCAGATGAATTGACCAAACAGGTATTCTTATCTTGCTACTATCACTGTTTAGGTACCAAACCTTGCCAAAACTGGTCCAATGGATCATTCTCCCTTATTGGCAAAAGTGGAGCTAGATTTTGTAAGTCGATCCACAAGACATCCCAAGATGGTGTCAAAACCTTGCAGCGACTTAGAAGCTTGGTGATAAAATTCCATTGAATATTTTCCTACTTCTACGTCCGTATCCAGGTTGACTAGCAATCCCGATGTGCCTTTGATGCTCTGGCTTGACCCTTTGCCACATGTCAACACTTACTAACATAGGTGGGCGATGTCAGCCTCATATGTAAGGCCTCCAATATAGCTTTTCATGTCATGTACATCTTTATCCGAACCGGTATGATATAGAGTATTTTGCCTGTAGATTCGTGCTATAATTACAGATCCTTAAATCTCCATAGAAAGGTAACCACCACCTGCCGTGTAAACATAGTGTTCCATCGGCACATGGTTCCAATCTTTCCTTGGGTATATCCCCTTCTGATTATACGAATACGTCTTCATTTACAGATTCTAGGTTTCTGGCTTTGGTCAGATCTTCTAATATTCGTTTGGTAAATCTCAACCAATTGTCATAAAACTAAGGCTTGAACCCCAAATGTCTTTTTATAATCCGTTCGCGTACGGCTCCAACGGAACATCGGCCACTATGTTTGCCCCCCTGATGAATAACCGATGTCCGCAATCGTAATCACTTAACATCTCTACCAACGGCGTTGCATCATGTTTAACTCCTTTGATCAAGAATGTGTTGTAGCTTTTATGTCGGTGAATACTGGTGCTTCTGGTTTCCCACTAGATAGTGTCTCCATATCTTAGGGCTAACACTACTGACCCATGTTACTAAATCCATAAGGGGTGTAGTTCTTTCTTGTAAACTTTTAGTTGCGAGAAGCTAAATAGGCAATCACATTCTCTCCTCTCTGCATCAACGACGAGCGCCTAAGTCGTTGTGTGATGGCATCACAAGTAGACCACAAAGTCTTTGCGTTCCTCAGTAAAGCCAGAATTGGCGCACTGTACACAACTTCTGCTTTATTAACTGAAAGCGTTTTATTTTCCTTTTTTCACTTAACCCCAATCAATTTGAATTTCCTTTTCTGAGTAAGTTTCGTATTGAATTAGACATTCTTTAGAATCCCTCGATGAATCCTTCGGTAGTATCTCAGCAAGTCCAAAGACGTGCGGAATCTTCCGTTGGTGACCTAGGAGATGCCCAATCTTTGATAGATTTGATTTTGGCTGGATCTACATGTATACCTCTTCTATCAATAACGTGACCGAGGAATTGTACCTTTGGAATCCAAAACTCACATTTTGAAAACTTATCATACAACTGCTCCTTCTTAAGCAATTCCAAAATTGCCTTAAGTTGTTCTTCGTGCTCTTTCTCGTCCTTATTCAATAAATCAAGTATGTCATCAATGAAACAATTACAATCTTATCCAAGAAGGCTTAGCACACTCGGTTCATGAGGTCCATGATCCGCGAAGCGTGGTTAGTGCCGAATGGCATAACCGGAACTCGTAATGGCCCATACCGAGTTAAAATCCATCTTGTGGAATGTCTTGCTCTCGTACTCAAGCTGGTTATTTCATGATCTCAGATCTATCTTTAATTAAATATTGTGAGTCCTGAGTTGATCAAATAAATCATGCGATCCTCGAGATGGATAACATTCTTTACTGTCAGTTTTTTTTTAACTTACGGTAGTCGATGCACATCCTGAATGACTACCTTCTTTTTAACATAACACAGACCGGGGCTCCCCAAGGAGTGAGGAACTAGCATCATGAATCCTTTGCAGGAAATGCTCTCTTTGTAATTGTTCCTATAATTCCTTTCAGTCGGATGGAGCCAATCGATTATGGTGTTCGAGCTACTAGGGTGCGGCTCCTAGGAATTATGTCGATTTGGAAATCCACTGTCGAGCCGAGAAAGACCTGTAAATCCTCAGGAAATACTTCAGGAAAATCTCAGACGATTGGTACGTCCTTAATTTGTTTTCCTTCCGACTTGTCCTCCTCTTTCTTGGCGGATATATGCGCCAAAAAGACAGGTAACACCTTTTGCCATGTACTACTTAGCTTTCGAACATGAGATAACTGTCCAATCGAGATCTCTCCGCTCTCCCGTTGCTACTTTGTTGCCAACAAAAGTCGAAAGTTTTTCCCATAGGGAACTTGAACAAGTTTCTCATCGCACACATCACGCGTGACATCTTTTAACCAGGATCCATACGACAATGACAAACGAAACTACCCAATTCTACGGATATTAGATCTTATGTGAACGGATGGCTAAAGAAAAGTAAAGTGTAACCTACGTGTAATAGGGTCTGATCCTGACTATTTGTTTCCATCAGCTAATTCGACATCATAACAATTTTCTAATAGAGTTGGGGCGATGTAATCAAGGAACTAAATGCAATAGATATAAAACTCTATCGGCGCCAGTGTCGAAGACAAGATAGATGCATAGTGGTTGTTTAAGAGGAAGGTACCCATGACGACATTAGCATATGGGTTTCCCGATGCATTTCCTCTCTTTTCTGCATTCCCAACTGCATAAACCCAGCCTTGTGCATTCCCATTTCCTCCATCCTTATTCTTCAACTTAGGACAATCTCTCTTGAAATGCCTTGGTGCTCCACACTCAAAACAACCATTTCCCTTGGGAGCTGCCCCATTGCCCTTCTCTGATATTTAGCAACATTTCGTTACCTAGTACCCTGCAATCGCTGATTCAAAAAGCCCTACATTGTTGCTACTTGAAGCAATTTCTAGGGCACGGCCATTGTGGTGAAAATGGCACTTGGTGCACTGTGCAAAAGATCCCCCCATAAGGGCTTCCTTTCGCGTCCCCTATATTTGTAGACCTTCGGCAGACATCTGCCTCTTGAAGTTGTGGTGCTGGTGGCCATGTTTGTATATGGATGAATCATCCACCTTCCTTTTGTGTCAAATTTCCTTTACCTGCGTAGGTGCAGAGTTGTTGATTCCTTATCGTTGGCCAACTCGATAGTCTCATCCAACGTCTTGTCTGTCAATTTAACGTTTTCCATAAAGTGTGTCAGGATGTTCACTGATATACTTGTCAACCTACTCGGTTATGTTTGGCAACACACAAACTGGACATATCAGGTTTACTCTTGAAACATTCAATGTATGTTGGAACATCGTTCAAACACTTGACCTTTAGTTCCACTGCTCGATTTCTAATTTCTTGATTTCACCTGCGGACCAAACTTTGTCCGTCATCATTTTTCCTTAGTACTTTCCCAAGTCAGTGCATACCTCAGAACCTAAGGTACTTATCTACCATTCCACCGAGTCAAAGCCATCCCCTAAACAAGTGCAGTGCAACTTCTCTTGATTCCATAGCACAACATTGATATTGAAAACTACATCCATCTTCTCAATCCACCGAGTCAAACCGACCACGTGCCTTCAGATCCCCTTAAAGTTCAAGCCAAATGTGACAACTCATGAAGATGTAGAATGGTGTGTGGATTATTTCGTGATCTGATACAGCGTAAAAACTAGGGCGCGGCAATTTGCACTTCCGTCTTCAGTCCCCTTAAAGTTCAAAGGTTGACACTTCATGAATTCAGCGTAAAAACAAGGGCGCGCAATTTGCACGTTCCTTCGGTTATCCTCGTGCGAATTGTGGCTTACTTTCCATCCCATTGGTGGAGTTTCGTAAAACTTGGTCAACTCATTTCTTTGGATGGATTCTGAGTCTTGTTTGATTTGGGTTGGTTTTGTTAACAACCGGTCCTCTTCTGGTCGTAGGTGCCATGATTTGTCTAGATCACAAAAGACAAAACATGAGGTTGTATGACAGAATATAATAATGTATAGATGAGATATCAACACAAGAGAGGTATATAGTATGACATAACACATCCATTTCATTCATAACTTTGAAAATTTTACATGAAATAGTTGTCGGATTACACAAAATACAATTCAAAAGATCTAAGGCTATGCTAGCGGGGAAAACCCCTAATACTTAGCATGCCTGTACAATGACCTAGCAAGATAAACTAACATAAACCACTAGATGTGACTGTCAGCATCCCCAGAAGCATCCTGGTGATCTGGAATCCTAGCCTCTAGTCCTGGTTGTCTAGCTCCCCTCTGCGGCTCTTTTTTGCATTGCTAACTTAACTTCGCTCATGTCATCTCATCTTCGCCCTCATGTCCCTAAGACTCCCTAGAGTCTCTACCATCTGTGCCTGACGCCTATAGTCAGCCTCTCGAAGCGCTGCTAACTCAGCCTGCTGCATCTGAAAGCGAGTCTCATGTACCTGATGTTGTGTCTGAATGAGAGTACCCTGCAGCTGTAGTTGTGCCTGATGTGCCTGGAGATGGGTCTAAGTGAAAAATCGGGGATGATGAAGTTATCTTTTAGACACTTAATTGTGCTTTTTGTTCTATGATCCTAAAAGTTACCAATGAGGTAATGAAAACAATACATTATGTCAACACAAATAAGTTGTAGTTAATTATCAAGAAAATTCATAAAAAGAGAAAAATCTTAGAAAATGGGAAATCGGGTGTTTTATAACTTGTGATCTCTTATCTCTCTCAAACAAAACTCTTTGCTACTTTTCAAAGGTTTAGTTTTGGGAATTTTTGAGGTATTTGGTTATAAGGCATGTGATATTGCGTGAGGACACGCAATCGTTTAGTTTGGGGAATTTTGATAGGTGTAAAATACACATATCCATTTATACCTAAAATAACCCAAATAAACCCAAAACAGACCAAAAATATGCTTGTATTTGTGTTTTGTGTGTGCAGGTACGGATAAGTCAAAAATCACAAGAAAACAGTAAAAACAAGCAAACACGGACACGAGAATCAGAAGTGTTCAAAGAGAATCAGAAGAGTACAAAGCTGAAACCCCAAAGCCCAAAGCCTTAGCCAATTTTCATCTACAAGGGCCAATCTTGCAATTTCCGAAAGTTCTTTATAACTTGAAAGAGAGGAAAGAAAGAAAAGGACCAAAATTGCAAACTCACCAAAGTTCAACAGTTTTAACTGTCCAAAAATAGGCGGGAATCCCATTTACTATTCACCCGTCTTCTCCATTTCACCAGCATAGGTAAAAGAGAGGGCAAATAGAAATTGAGGGTCAAAAACGTCTATTCAAGTGGTCTATATCAAGATGTCATGGACAAATCAGTCAAATCAAGCTCCTAATGGCCAAGACGCATAAGAGAGGATCATGTACAAGAGAAGAAAGCACAAATTTAAGTGGGTTTTTGTGCTAATCTACTCACATAAGTAGCACAAACGTCACATCAAGGGAATGACACGCTGGCGATCCTTAGATACACACAATTTGATCCAACGACTACAATTGATGATCAAATGATTGCAGAAATGATTGGCAGAGATTGAAGGTTTGGAGGGCAGAGCTATAGATCCTAGAAGCTTCTTTCAGTCCTATAAATAGGCCTCATTCTCACACACACACCATCTAGGTTTTAGTAGTCGATTTTAGTTAATTTTTATTCGTGATTTTCTTAAATGTAATTTCCTTTTTCAAGTATTGTAATCAGTTTCTTTAGTTAATGAAATTCAGCTTTTAATGTTTTAAAATCTCATTTCTAAGCTCGTCATTTTAAGCCTAAATTTTCTCAATAAGCTAATAAGCTCATATTACGCTCTTTCACGTCTATAAGCTAAATAAGCGTGTTTGAATTCATAAGTAATCTTAATCTAAACCTTAAATCAGTTTAATCTTACAACATGGATCTTATTGAATTGTGCTTTTTGGAAGGGGATCTTAACTTGAAGAGATCCAATGGACTATACCTTGAGCTTATTAATAAGCTAAGGATCCTTGTAGCTCATGCCTTTATTGGTCCCCTGTTTAGCTAGAGGAGTTTGTAAGTTTTCTCTTTCAGATTACCTTTAATTCAATTCTAGTTTTAAATAATGATTTATTGCTTGCAATGTTTAGATTGCTTATTTGCCTATTTCTCTTTGCTTATTAGTGTTAACTATCTCTTATATTTGCTTATGAGTTGTTTGTTCTTATCGTTTCTTAAATTGTTATAGATCATTATTATTAATTTCTTTCTGTATTAAATACTCCATAAAATCAAACATAAGTTAATTAGTTAAGAATCTTAGAATTTTGCTTATTCAGTTGTTTAATCAAGATTGTTAATTTGTTTTTAAAGCGATTTTATTTATTCTGTATAAGACTTGTCATTAATTTCTCTTAACAAGCTTTACTCAAATCTGTCATAATATAAAGGGTGTTTGGATTAGTGCACTCTTGATTTGCCACTAGCATACTAACCCAGATAGTTATCTAAGCAGAACCTTTATAACACTAACAGTACTAACCTCAGTAATACAGTTAGCTTAGATTTTAGTTAAATTCAGTAGTTTAATTAGTTGTAGCTTCCATTTATCTAGCTAATTCAAGCTAATTCTGTCTATAAAATAAGTTGCATCACAGTACATTCCTTGAAAGTACTGCTAACATTTGCACCTAGCAGTATCTAATAACCCCTCAGTTGTGGTGGGAGTACTGCTGTGTTCTCAGCTTAATTTAGAACAGTAATTTTAGGATCTAGTTTATCAAATTTAGTAGGACTTGAGTTTTAATATAGCTTAATAGATTTTAAGTCTTAATTTGCAATTTCTAGCTTATTTTCCTAGTTAAATTTAGCTGTCAAAAGTCATAAAAACCTGAAAACTCCAAAAACAGTACTTAGAGTCCTTAGGATCTAAATTTGTTAATTTAGCTTATGGGTCTATATTTTCTAGCTTAATTAGATAGATTATAAGTAAGTTTAATAAGTCCTTCAAATTTTAGAGTCTAGTTTAGCTTTTTAATCCTTTTAGCTCATTTGGAATTTGTGTTACTTTGCTTATTTCCTGAGTTTGCTTATTTCATGATCAATTTCAGTAGTATAAAATTAGTTTAAGCTTTAATTTCTTTTCATTTATAGATTAAGCATATCATAAGCTCTTCAGAACTTCTTTCCTTTTTTATTTTGATCTAGTTTTGAGTTTTTTATAGCTTATTCTCTAAAACTGAGGGTTAAGCCTCACTTTCTGTAATCAGCTTAGAAATAAGCTCTTATTGAGCTTATTTGTGAGTTTCAGCCCAAGTAGCTTTTATTAATTTTGTTCCCACTAGATTCCTTTACAACTTTGCTTCTTTGAGTTTTTCATAATAAGCACTTTTCAAATTTCACCTTAATCCGGGCCTTAGCTTGTTATCGGGATAGATTCTCAGGGTAGATAGTGTAACTTTTGAATTTAGTAGTTTACTAAGTTGGTCCCTCCGTTAGTTTGTTAGTTTCCCCGATAGTTTCTTAGGTTTTTGCTCCATTAATCCTTAGTTAAGTTGTTAATTAAGCTTAATAGTTTTAATTAGTAATTAGGTTTAAGTTTTAATTAGTTTAATTAAACTTTTATAAAAAGATTAAAATTAGGGCTTTTATTTTAATAATTTTCTTCACTTTTTCTTAATTTAGTAAAATTTTAGTTTACATTTTTAGGGTAAAATCTTAGTCAATTTGCTTTATAGTTGCATTTCCGTATTTGTTTAATTGTTCAATTTAATTTTATTTTCATATCTTTCCAAACCAAATTTCTTTGCTTCATTCAAATCAGGATCCGAACCTAAAACGTGGTTTCAATTTCACTAGTCATTGGGGAAACGACCCGGGTGATCATACTTACCCGGTTAAACATACGTATTTTATATATATCTTTGTGAGTGGAATTTTCCAAGGGTTACTTGGGGATTTCCTTAATTTCTCTATAAGTATATTATTTTATATGTATGTAAAACTACGAATCAGTTTTTGGCGCCGCTGCCGGGGAACTAGTGTTTACGATTCCTACGTTTTGTGTTTGTTGATTTGGTTTGAAGATCCTTTCGACTTAGAAAGTTTCATTCTTGTTTTAAAATTCAAAAAGTAAAAAAATCATAAAAAATATAAAAAGTAAAAAATATTTTCCTTTTTCTTTTTAGTATAAGTAAAAGATAAAAAAATAGAAAAATCAAAAACATAAAAAATTGTCCTTTAAAAAAGAAATAAAATAAACAAAGTTGGTAATCGCACACCAACAAATAATATCTTCTATTG
>BQNB010095234.1:0-25918 GCA_026074375.1 Tanacetum coccineum
GACAAATGTATATTAAATTCAGATTTTGATTAAATCAACGAGATTACTTTTCAAACGACACTTAGAGGTCGTTCTCTTGTATCTAGCGCTGTGTATTATGAAGTAGCACCCCAAAGTCGTATTCCGCTGCGTTGTTGTATTTTTGGGGGTGTTACAGAAAACACACACACACACTTTTACAAATGTGAGCTTCACCCTCTCATGGAAGTATGAAGGGGGTATTTATAGTCCTAGTGACACACAACTATTGTAACTAGTCATTATTAGTCCCTACGTGTCACTCTATAAATGAACTAATGTAATTCCGTGTTTGTCACCATATTTTAAGGCTAACAAAGATGAAAGCAACCATAAAGCAAATACCTTGAGGAATGAACAGCGGCACTGATTTATCTGTTTATCTTCTGCTCGGTCTTTTCCTGAAATTAAGTTGAAAATATAAGTCATAATCTCAATTAAGAACCTAGAAGAATGAGGTTATGAGAAAGATAACATCTTTGTGTAAACATGAAGAGAAAATGGCTTTTAATTGTTTCTTATAGTTAGGAATAGTTGTAGGCTGATGTGCAACAATGTAGAAAGAATATGTAATCCCAAACACTCCCTTTTTAATTGTAGGTTGATGTGTAAATCTAACCACCCTAAATGTTACCTTTGAGTTTGAAATACTTTTTTTATAAAATCATAACTTTGAAACCAAACATTCACATTCCAATTAACACTATAGCAATCAAGTGATACTGTGTGCTCTCATTAGAAAGATGACAAATTCACAAATATCTCATGCTTCACAAATATCTTATGCTTCGAGCAGGTGTAAGGTGGAAAATCTATTAGGTTTACATTAACATGGAAATTAATTCAATATACATCACAAGATAAATTATTATCAGTGGCTTGGCAACATCATCATCTCACTATTTTCTATCATCGTTCTTCCTTACTATGATAATCATAATGCCAATCACCACTGAAGTATACTATACATTCATTAATTTCAAGATATAATTCAATATAAAAATTCTCACCTCAAAGCTTTCGAATTCTCACCTAAAATATGAAAATGATTTGCAGATATTTTAGCACATGCTATTTCACGGTTCAAGACCTTCCTCTATTCCTACACCAGGTTTCTAAAAAAAGCACCAAGTTGCAAACCTAGTTTGTTTAGTAACAAAACTCCAAACAATTAATTCTATAAAGAAAAAAAATTACATTCACCTTTGCATTCTGCGTTTATAATCACGCACAACGTTTGCAGCAGCTCCACCAGCCAAAACAACTTCCTCAAGCTCACGTACTATTTAAGCTAGCTTTTCAAATTCTGAAACTTTATGTTAGTTCATTCTATCTAATATTTCATTTTCCTTCTGTATAGAAGCCCATAAAGTTATAGCATTGAAAATTAAAAATATCAAATGCTACCAACCGGCTACATGCCTCCATTTACATTTCTCATTTGAGTTTTGGACCTGGTTATCTAATTAATATGCATTCAAGTTCCAATTATCTGTCGCTGGTGTTTCATACCAGCTTTAACAAATCTGAACATTCTAGAGCTTAAAAACTTTACCTATTAATTACTCATAATTTAAAAACTTTACCCATCAAGCATATTAATTATCAACCAAAAGTATCATCCAAAGGCAAACATATAATAAGTAGATAGTTATGCCTATCAAACAAACACATCAATAAAAATCAAAACCTTATACTAATTATCACCTGAAATAGTCACTTGCCAATCCACCATAAACGTAGCCAAGAGCAACTCCGGTAGGTATACACATGTAAGGTTGATCTTGGGCATAAAAAATGCATACCTATTAATTAAAAATTTGTGGATACAATTTTAAAAAATGCTCAAATCAATCAAACAAAGATAAAGGCCAAAAAATCAATTAAAACACAAGTCAAACAAAATCAATCAATTAATATCTATAAGATGGCGAAATGGCAAACCTGGTATTGTGAAATTAGGGTTCGTCTATGATCAATTGATGACAAAATAGATCATTGTGGTTTCAAATCATCTATAATTTTCTCAATGATTTGTTTGGAAGGGATTTTAATTAAAAGTGATTGTAACTGTCGATTTAATGATATGAGTTTCAAAATTGAAACACATCATAACAAACGAAGATAATTTGTTGGTTTTGTGATGATAATTTAAGAATGTTTTGTTTCAAAAGTCAGAGATATACCTTTTAAATTGTAACTGACCATGAATGAGGTCGAACTTGTAGCAGAGATTTTAAGAAATTGGAAAATGTCTTAAATACCCATGATTTGTTCATTGTGAATGCCTAGTTAGATTTTTTTCTGATTATGCCCTTTGAGTCAGCAATACAGTCACCAATCCAGCCAGCATATCTAGTCATCATGGGCTAATTCGTATCCTTGCTCTATATATAGGTAGAAATTAATCCTATGAAATTTAGCTAACATTTTACCATTTTTACTAATAGTACAATATACTTTGGTAAATTTAAATACGCAATCATCATCACATAATTGACCTACGCTAATCAAGTTAAAAGCTGGACCACTAACATGCTTAACATTGGTAATTATAATGGAGTCATGAGAAATATTACCTCCATTGATGACCTTGCCCTTTAGGTTTCACCCAAATACGACATGTCCACCATCCTACTCCTTGTACGTAGTAAAAAATATTCTATTCCCGGTCATGTGTTTAGTGCATCCACTATCCTCAACCCTATCGTCCGGCCGTAGATCACATTTGAGGCAAACCTACAAGCAAATAAGAATTCAAGGTCTTGGAACCCATTGTTTATTGGGTTCGTTGTGGTTAGCAAATATTATGCTCAAGTTAACCATTCTTGTGTCTTGAAGTAATGCACATAGTTTATGTAGACCGTGACTTGAGAACGCATACCAAGGATTATTTTGAAAAGCATGTTGGTTTTGAAAGTTTGGTCCAACGCTCTGAGGTGTTTTTAGTCTTAAGAATCTATGATTTAGGTAGGAGTTATCTCTCCTTTGGTGTATGTTATGTTGATGAAGTGAAGACCTTTGATTTTTATTTAAATTTATTCTTTTTGACGATTGATTGTTTTGAAAAGAAGGTATTGGACTATATGTAGAACGCGTTTGGTCTTTTATGTTGTGGTGTCTTAGGTCTCAGTAACCTTAGGCTTACTTCTCGTAAGACCTTATCCATGTTTTAAAGCGGGTGCTTGTTGAATATTTTCAATAGTAGCATTAGGTGACTTTTTCTTAGTTACAACTACAACATCCTTTCTAGAAGATGTGGATGGATCAAAACTAGTATGTGCAGTTTCAGTGGGCCAGATCCCTTAGGTTGTACTTACCGGATCCCTTTTAGGGGGATCCGCCTCAAAAACCTTTTTGACAGTTTTTTTAACAAAATTTACTCGTTTAACTTTGCTAGTCGAAGCTTCACATTCTGTAAATCCTAGTCCATTTTTATCATTAGATGACCTTTGATTACCAAGCATTTCATTTAGACAATGAGTACTATTTTCAGATTTAGCAAGCTTAGAAGCAAGAGTGTCATTTTTAATACGAGGTTCTAGACAAGATTTGCATCCTAGGTCAAGCCCTTTTTCCTTTTCAAGCCTTTTTATCTTTTCCTTTAGTTCAAGAACCTCATTGTCTAGATGTTCAATTTTATTCTTCAAGTGTTTGTTTTTGTTAATGATCTTATGGCTAATTTTTCATAGTTTTTTATATTCAATATGCGATGTTTCATCATCTAAAGAAGAACTACTATAGTAAAGATAATCGGAGTGTACCTCATTGGATTCATGTGTCATGAGACAAATCTCATCCTTCTTGAGTTCCTCTTCTTCTTCACTATAGCTCCACAAGCCACCAAAAACGCCTTTTGGTCACAATGGGAATGTTTGGGACAATCACCAATGAAGTGATTTGGATTACCACATCTAAAACACTTTCGATCGCCTTTTCCCTTTTCGTCTTCTTTGATTTTTCAGAGGGATTTCTTGTCATCGTGAGGTTGTCTCACAAATCTTCCTCTTCAACTAAAGAACTTTTTAAAGTCCCTTACCGCCATAGCGTACTCTTCATCTTCACTTACCTATGTGGAAGTTTCTTCATCGCTTTATTCCTTATTAGCTTTTAGTGCTAGTAGTATCTAGCAAATTCACTATCAATACTTTCATCATCCGAAATTAAAAAAATTGATCATATTAACAAACAAATAGATCTATTTTATTATCTTTGACTTGCTTATTACATTGATGAGTGATCACTTAAGAGTTCCAAATATCTTTAGCCGTTTTATGCATAAATACTCTTTCATATTCCTTTCTGGGCAAAACGTTATATAAAACAATTTAAGCCTCATTGTTTTTAGAAAGTGTGGAAAACTAGAAGGGGAGGTTGAATAGTTTTTCCAAGATTTTTCGATCTTTTTAGATTTGTTTTACACTTTTGAAACTTTTTGTGAAGTGATCTAGATATTGATGTTTGACAATTAAGAAGTAAGAGATGTAAGAGTAAAGAAAAGATAGAGTATAGAAAGAGATCACCGGGACACAAGTATTTATAGTGGTTCGGCTACAAGGACACCTTCCTTGCCCTACTCCACTCCCCGAGTCACCTACTCGAGAGTTTGTTAAACACTAGTCACCGAGCTCCTTTCACTTGGCGGAGAAGCCTTCACAACGATGGTACACTTCTATAGGTTACAAAGATGATCACCGAATTTCTCACACACGAGAATCGATGATAACACAACTACACTTGATGTACAACTAACAATACAACAATTAATCACAGCAAGATGATCTTTTGAAAGAAGTAAGAAGAAGAATCAAGATCAAGACACTTTTGATGCGTGCTTGAAACTTTCGCGTATTTGGCAATTCCTTTCTTGAAGTGAATTACCTACACAAGAATTAGAAGAAGAGATGCTAGAGAGAGAGAGATCAGTTGATTAAAGAGAAGATTAGATGAGAAAGGTGTGTAAAAACATGAGAAATGGCTTGGTATTTATAGCCAAACATTTTACTGTAGGCCGGTTCTTCCGGTGCTGTTTACCAATGGCACCAGCTTGCAAAACTAAGGGCACCGACAAACAGTAACTAAATCCGGATTTTGATTTGCAAAATCTTGAGAAATCTTGTGTAATCTTATGAGATTTTCCTTGGATTTGCTGCATTTGATTATACACTAAATGAAATAATTAAATTAATAAGTGTAAGATGATTTTGTGTAAAGTTAGGGTTTTAAAAGAATTTGTATGCTTTTTCAAGTTGCATGTGTTTTTCTACAAAGATGGGAGATAGTAAAGAAATCATTTGCATGTGTTTTTATACAAAGATGGGAGATAGTAAACAAATCATTTTTGTGAGATAATAAGAGGTTTGTTATGTTTTGTCATTAATAAAACCTTAGTCCAAGTTGATTGTAAAATGTTTTGTTTAAAACTGGTTTATTTGTATTAACAATCTCCCCCTTTTTGTTGATGACAAAACATATTAGGGATGATTAGACATGTATTTAAACTTGGTTACTTTCTCGCCCTTTTTTTCAAAACAAAAATGGAAAGCAATTGTATGAGAAATGTAGAGATATTGTCAAGATGGAAAGCTCTCCCTTGATGAATGCTACAAAACAAATATGTTAGAAACAATGAGATATGCTCCCCCTTGCTTTGTAAGTACCTACAAAGAAAAGTTAGGGGTGCAAGAAATAGAAATGGCCTCTGTAGTACAGGCTAGCCGGTGCTATCCTATAAAAGGCACCGGTTCGTTAGCTAATGGCACCGGCTTACTTTTAAAAAAGTCAAAGTCCATGAATTTTGAACGTAATTTAGAATGGTAAAGAGATAACAATATAACACAACTAATTTTATTAGAGAGAGCATAAAGACATTACAATAAGACAAGAGATTCTTAACGAAGGTTCCTAATGAATCTATTATTTTGTTCTACTACTTAAGTCTTATTATTAGATGTTGTGCGTTATGACATTTAGGCGGTCGAGAATGTGGTTGAGAATGAATCTCATTTCTCCTTGGAGGTTGTCGACCAAGACTTGAGTCCTTTGGCAATGTTCACAATACATCTCATGAGTGAGCAAGGGAAGAGGGTTGTTGGGTCCCAATGGCGGAAGAGGTGGGAGTTGAGATGGTGGAGGTGGCAAGCAATGTGGAGGGAGAGGAGGAGGTGTTGGTTCTATCTCCAGAGTTGGCGAGGGAAAAGTAGAGTTTATAGGAGGAATAGGAGGTGGCTCATTTGCCAACCGTTCAATGGTTGCAAAGGATGGTCTAGGAGGTGATGGATTTGTTGTTGATGGTGGAAGATCACCTAGCACATCGAGTAGAGATGGAGAGGATGGTGGAGTAGAGAACAAGAGTTCAATGGGATCAAGGTTAATAGCTACCGGTGAGGTGAGCTTGGATGGTTGAGTAGGAGCGGGTGGTGGCGTAGTCAATGGAGGAGGAGTTGACTTAGGAGTAAGCAAGCAATTTTCATTGGAGTTAATTTTTATTGGAGATAGTGGTGGAGAGATTATTGGAGAAGTTGGTGGAGCTCCCGATGTGTAGTCCGTACATCCCCCCCCCTACCCCCCCCCCCCCAATTCCACCCACCCACACATTTTTCCCCCCCCCCCCCCCACCCCCCCCCCCCCCTTTAGCCCCCCCCCCCCCCCCCCCCCCCCTGGAGAGATGGTTGATAGGGAGGAGAAGAAGTTCTTGGATTAACAAAGCAACATGGCCTAACACTAATTCTTGCGGTTCGTTTTAGATTAGTTTTGTTCTATTTAGGCATTGTGAAGAAAGGAAAGACACAAGAGGTAGGAGTAAAGAAGATGGCCAAGAATTGTGCACTATTTATAGAGGAAGATGGGCAAGAATTATGCACTATTTGAGTTAGACTTAAATGTTTTGCTTGTTAACTTAGTTAAAATCTAATGATTAGATTATGGCTAAGGAGATATGACTTCTAGAGATTTAGAGTCTGTATGAGTGATGTGACAAGAAAAACAAGGAGGGAAAGTTTGAATTTGAATTTGAAAAATTCGTATTTTAATACCAGAGAACAGGTCTGCCGGTTCTGCCGGTGCTATTCTGAAAAGGGAACCGGCTTGAAATTTGAATGGCACCGGCCGACGGGCAGACAAAATTTTTGTAGTAAGTTTTTGAGTAAAACTTTGATATGTTGGAGGTGTAGTTTTTCTCGATGACAGAAAAAAAATTGTTTTATTTAGAGAGAAAAACCCTAAGCCTCCTTTTAATGTGGCTACAATGAACGTGTTTGAAATGACATATTGACCATGTGTTTCTTTGTATACGTTCACGAGACAAGTTATACAAAAACATTTTTATTTGTATTAAACAATGTAGTAAGAGAATGAATTGACACAAATGAGAAAGACCTTAGGAGAAAGGTTTTAAGAGTTTGGTTCCATTAATCCAAGGCCGATTCGAAGAAGATTGAAGGGTTCTCTTTTAAGTGGTTTGGTAAGAGTGTCGGCAATATTATCTTCCGATGCAACCTTTTCGATAGAGATATTACCCTTTTGAATGTTATCACAGAGAAAATGATGACAGATTTCTATATGTTTAGTGCGAGAGTGAAGAATGGGATTTTTGCTTAAATCTATGGCTCCTTTATTGTCACAAAGAACAGGTTCGTCATTTATTTAACCTTCATAATCTTACTAGCAGCTTGTATCAATCCATAAGCTGTTGACAAGCTTTTTCGGGCGGACACGTATTTTGCTTCTGGTTAAGATAGCCTAGTGCGTTTATTTCCTTTGACTCAATGAGGTGAGCAACAATACCTACGAGGTACATACACCACTAGTGCTTTTTTAGTCGACATAGTCTCCCGCGTGGTCGAAATCGGCATAAACAATAGTCTCAAGACCGGTTCCTTTGGGATACCATAAGTCTAGGTGAGAAGTACCATTGATATAACGGAAGATTCGCTTTACAACTTCGAGGTGAGAGGTTTTAGGAGTTTCTTGAAAACGAGCGCAAAGACATACACTAAACATGATATCAGGGCGACTACCGGTTAGATACAGTAAACTACCAATCATACCACGATATTTAGTGTCATCGATGGGTTCACCCTCTTCGTCACGGGTGAGTTTGGTTTCGAAAGACATACGAGTTTTGATTGGTTTGGCATTTTCAAGACTGAATTTCTTTAACATTTCTTTCACATATTTAGATTGATTGAAGAAGATTCCATCTTCGAATTGTTTGATTTGTAAACCAAGGAAGAAATTCAATTCACCCATCATGCTTATTTCAAACTCATCATGCATGATTTTGGAGAAATCATCACATAAGTCTTGACAAGTTGATCCGAAGATGATGTCGTCCACATAGATTTGGACAATGATGATTCGTGAATCATTTTTCTTAGTAAATAAAGTGTTATCTACTAAGCCCATGGTGTATGAATGATCAAGGAGGAAGGCTTTGAGTCTATCATACCAAGCTTTGGGTGCTTGTTTGAGACCGTAGAGAGATTTTTTGAGTTTGAACACAAGATTAGGTTTTTCAAAATCTACAAATCCAGGAGGTTGGGCTACATACACTTCTTCGTTTATAAAACCATTTAGGAAAACACTTTTGACATCCATTTGAAAGAGTTTGAAGTCATGAGCACAAGCATACGCAAAAAGGATTCTTATAGATTCTAATCTTGCCACTAGGGCATAGGTCTCATCGAAGTCTATTCCTTCTTGTTGATTGTATCCTTGTGCAACAAGTCTTGCTTTGTTTCTAGATACGACACCATTTTGACAAGTTTGTTTTTAAAGACCCATTTTGTACCGATGATAGTTTGGTTTTTGGGAGGAGAAACAAGACACCAAACGTCATTTGTTTTAACTTGAGTTAACTCTTCTTGCATAGCCATAGTCCAACTTTCATCTTGTATAGCTTCTTTAATGTTTTTAGGTTCTACGGAAGAGACAAAGCAAAAGAAGTTGCTTTGGTTTTGAACTTGAGATCTTAGAGTTCTTTGATTTAGGTTTCCTATGACGGTTCCTAAGGGATGATCTTTAGATTCTTTGATGTTCGAGATTTGTTTGTTTAATGGTTTATTTTCCTTGACTTCTAAGTCTTTTCATTGGTTTTCTATGATGTCGACTTCTAGTAAGTCATCATCGACTAAAGGAGGAGAATTAGGAGGAGGAGTTTCATCAAACTTGACATTGAGAGATTCTTCGACTTTCATGGTTTCTTTATTTAGAACTACACAAGCTTTACTATTAGGGGAATATCCTAAGAAAATACCTTCGATCGATTTAGGGTCAAATTTGGTAAGGTAGTCTTTGGTATTTAAAATGAAACATTTACAACCAAAAAATTTGAAGTATTCTAAGTTGGACTTTCTACCTTTGAAATGCTCATAAGGAGTTTTTCCGAGGAAAGGTCTAATAAGAATCCTATTTAGAATGTAAGTGGAGGTGTCAACGGCATTACACCAAATTTTTTAAGGAATTGATTGTTCATTTAACAATGTTCTACTCATTTCTTGTAGTGTTCTATTCTTACGTTCTACTACCCCATTTGATTGTGGAGTACGTGGAGCCGAAAAGTTATGAGTAATGCCATTAGCATACAAAAAGCTCTGAATTGTACTTCATTATCAAATTCCCGACCATGATCCGTACGGATTGAAATAATGGGGCATCCCTTTTGATTTTGAATCTTTTTACTTAGAATTTCAAAATGATCAAAAGCTTCATTTTTATGTTTTAAAAATCTTGTCCAAGTGTACCTTGAATAGTCGTCAACAATGACCAAAGTGTAGAAGTTGCCTCTGTAACTTTGAACGGCCGACGGACCAAACAAGTCCATATTCAAAAGTTCTAGACATTTAGAAGTAAAAACCATATTTTTAGCCTTATGGCTTTCATGTACTTGTTTTCCAACGTTGCAAGCGTCGCAAAAATGTTTTTCAAACTTTAGTTTTGGTAAGTTTCTAACAAGTTCTTTAGATGATAGCGATTGTATAAGTCGCATATTGACATGACCCAATCTTCGATGCCATAAGGTCGAAGTATCATCTATAGAGGTTAGACAAAGGGCGTCTTTTTGTGAGTTCCACATTTTCATAATGTAAAGGCCATTTTTCCTAATTCCTTTTCCTAAGGTTATGTCGTTTTTAATTATTTTGCTACCGGTTTCACTAAATAGTACATTGCACTTTTTATCGCAAATTTGACCTATGCTAAGAAGATTAAAACTAAGATTTTCTACGTGACTAACATCATTGATGGTGAGAGAGTTATGAGAAATTGTACCTTTGCCGATGATCTTGCTTTTAGTGTTACTACCAAACAACACGTTACCTCCATCAAAAGGTTTATAGGATGAGAAGAGATCTTTGTTTCCGGTCATGTGTCTAGTACAACCGCTATCTTGGATCCATTCATCCGGGTCAAGTTTCACCTTTTGACGTACCTAGATGCATAAAACAACTCAAGCATTTGGTCCCCAATATCTCATGGGTCCGTTAGTGTTATACATACCGTTTGGTTGTCCCATGTATGGAAATGGAGGAAAAGGACACCATTGATTATACATAGGAGGTTGGAATTGTTGTTCATGTTGTGTTTCATAGTTCCAATTTACTTGGCGATAATCGCTTTTGGGGTATAGGCTACTAGGTCTCCTATGGGTCATTTTATGGGGCGTTTGGATTTTACTTTTTCCATGTCCTTGACCATGTTTTAGAATTGGTGGTAGCTTGTTACCTTTTGGTGCACCTAAAATAGACTTTTTGGTAATTAGAACAAAGTCATTTTGTTTAACTACGTTGGTTTCCAATTCTTTTCCTTTTTCTGCACTATCATCAGACAGCCGGTGCTGTTCGTTTGAACTAGCCGGTATTGTTGATGAATGGCACCGGCAAGCCAGTTCTACAGAGAGCTTTTTAAGTTGATCTCCTAGATTTTTGATTTTAGTGTTTCTAGGGGAAGCTATAGTCTTTGTGTATCCTAATCCACACTTGTCTTTTGACGGTTTTTGTATTTCGACTATTTTTTGTAAAAATGAACTACTATTCTCGAAACTAGCTAGTTTTAGTCTTAGATAGTTAACTTCTAATCTAAGTTCATTACAATGGTAATAGTTTCTTTTACCTTCTTTCTAATACGTCTCAGCTTGGTTTTAAAGTTCGTTAATGGTCTTTTGGCAATCCATTTTTAGTCTTTAGTTGTTTGGTTTTTGTCGATAATTTCCAAGACTAATTTGGCCAGTTTGTCATACTATTTTTCCCTAGATTCATTATCTAAAGATGAGTTCTATGTAAGGATCATCGGTAATTACCTCGTCTTGAGGAGCCATGAGACAAATCTCTTTCTTTCTATGAGTCATCTCCACTATCGCTCTATAACTTCCGACATCGATTGCCTTATGATTCACCGAAAAGGTTTTTAGGGCCAATCACTATTAGTGATTTGGATCCCACACTTGAAGCATCTTCGTTTTCCTTTTTATCTTCCTGATTTTTCGGAAGTATTTTTCGTCGTCATAGGGTGTCGGACAAACTTGCCTTTCTTTTTAAAGAATTTCTTGATATCCCTTACGGGCCATTGCCATATTCCTATCATTGTTATGAGGAAGTTGATATATCATCAAGACTTGTCTTGCTTTGAGTCGAGAGACTTGTACTTTTTTTATTGTTCTTTGCAATCTCAAGTCCTTTTTTTCAAGAAACGATTTTCATAGATTTTTGAGGTTGCCAAAACAAGTTCGTCTAGAGCATAGCTTGACAAGTCTTTGGATTCCTCTATCGCCGTTACCTTTGGTCGCCCATTTGATGGAAGAAGCCCTCAAGATTTCTAACATGGTTACGACTTGAAAAGGATTCATCAAGTGCTTTAAGAGATGAGTAATTATTGGTTTTCAAATCTAGAAAAGGCACAATCAATGGTTTCATCATCGGCAATCGTAAACTTCTCATATTTTTGAACAAAAAGATTTATTTTATTATCTTTAACTTGTGTGTTACCTTGATGAGTAGTTATTAAAGAATCCCAAATATTTTAAGCCGTGTCACGCATGAAAATTCTTTCATATTCCTTTTTAGGTAAAGCATTGTATAAAACCATTTTAGCTTCATCATTTTTGGAAAGCATTTTCTTTTGATTTTCATAAAGTTTTTCATATGGTGTAACAACATCCTTGACATCCTTGTCTTTGATGGTAGGTTTGTAGTTACCATAAGCTATGATATACCAAAGATCAATATCCTTAGACTTCACATAAGTTTCAAAACGGTTTTTCTAATATATAAAACAATTTGCCTCGAAGAGAGGTGGTCGTTGCATAGATTGACCTTTCGAAGAGAGGTGGTCGTTGCATAGATTGACCTTCTTTGTAGTTTTCCGAATCCATAATCGTTTAAAGATTTAAAATACAATTTATTTTAAAAACTTTGATAACCCTAGCTTTGATTGCAATTGGTGGAAAACTAGAAGGGGGGGTTGAATTGTTTTTCAAGATTTTTCGATCTTTTTAAATTTGTTTAACACTTTTAACTTTTGTGAAGTGATCTAGATATTGATGTTTGACAATTAATAAGTAAGAGATGTAAGAGTAAATAAAAGATAAAGTTTAAGAAAGAGATCATGGGATCACAAGGATTTATAGTGTTCGCAACAAGGACAACTTCTTGCCCAAACTCCATCCTGGAGTCACCTACTCGAGAGTTTGTAAACACTAGTCACCGAACTCCTTTCAATTGGCGGAGAAGCCTCACACGATGGTACACTTCTATAAGTTACAAAGACTGATCATCCGTGAATTTCTTCACACACGAGAATCGATGGATAACACAACTACAACTTGATGTTCTACAACTAACAATTACAATATAAATTAATTACAGCAGATGATTTCTTTTGAAAGAAGTAACGAAGATGAATCAAATTCAAGACACTTTTTGATTGGTGCTTGAATATTTCGAGTATTTGGCAATCTTTCCTTTCTTAAGTGATTTATCCTACACAAAGAATTAGGAAGATGAGATGCTAGAGAGAGAGGAGAGATGATCAGTTAATTAGAGAGATATTAGTGAGAATGCGAATTATGTGTCAAAAACATGAGAAAATGGTTTGTATTTATAGCAAACATTTTACTGTAGGCCGGTCTTCCGTGCTGTTTACCATGGCACTGGCTTGCAAACTAAGGGGACGGCAAACAGTAAACTAAATCCGAATTTTGATTTTGCTAAATCTTGTGTAATCTTATGAAGATGTTACTTGGATTGGCCTGCATCTTGATTTATACATAAAGAATAATTAAATATAGAGTGTAAGATGGATTTTGTGTAAGGTTAGGGTTTAAAAGGTTTGCTGTACTTTTTCAGTTTGCATGTGTTTTTCTAAAAAGATGGGAGATAGTAAAGAGATCATGTTTTGAGATGATAAGAGGTTTGAGAAGAATGGTGAGTTAGAATGGTTATGTTTTGTCATTAATAAAACCTAGGTCTAAGTTGATTGTAAAAACGTTTTGTTTAAAACCGGTTTATTTGTATTAACATGTTTTAAAATCTGGATCCTACCATGGCTAAAAGTGATGTACCCCAACTTGTCGATAAAAAAGGAGGCAGTTATTCTGCTATTGCTCCTCGACTTGAAGTTGGTAAATTCAACAAATGGAAAAAAGCGTATACTTTGCTACTTAACCGAAATGGAACCCTACTACATTACATGTATTAAGGATGGTCTTTTTCAACCTAAGACCACTGAAGATGAACCAAAACCTAAAGCACAATAGTCAAATGATGAGAGGAGGGTGGTCAATCAAGAACAATGCCTTAAAAGCATCATTATATCATGTCTATGAGATAGTATAATGGAGTCGGTCATTAGTTGTGAAACAACTAGAGAAACATTGACTGACTTAGTTCACAATTTTAAAGGCATGTTGGATACCAAGGAAAATAGGATCACGGGTCTAAAACTTGAGTATAATACCTTAAGAGCTAAACCCTCTTAAAGTATGTCTCATACCTATACCCGTAATAAGACTTTGCTCAATGAGCTCTCTAATGATGATGTTAAACTGTCTAAACACGAAATCATTGTTTTGTAAATAGTCTTCCTGATAAATGGTTAAATTTCTCACAAGGGTTAAAAACGCCAATCACATTCAGACTCTTGACTTGGTTGACATTTATGGGAGGTTTTTCTATGAAGATAACCTAATCTTTAGGAGATAACATGAGTCCAAAAAAGCCTTGATAACTGCACCCATAATCGCGCCTATATCAACTGCTTTTTTCTCTAATGTTATTGTTCAAGACTTTCAAAAGAACTCTGGTGATGAGGTTGATGAGAGAAATAGTGAGGAATACTTAAGGGATGTAGATGTTGAATTTCATGAAAGAGCCCTTTTTGTTGGGTCAAAACATTTTATAAAAAGAAACAAATTTACTAGAACAAAAGCATCTAAAAACATTGTATGTTTTAAATGTTGAAAAACATGTCATTTTGCTAAAGATTGATTTTCAAAAACTTCAGTCCTCTCTTACAAATCCTAAGGTTTAAACACTCCCTCAGAGCCAAGTAAATTTCAACCAAAGTTTACCCCAAAACTTATTTAGTATACTCAAAATTTTCAAAGTAATCAAACTGATCAAAAGATTCAAAAAGATTGTAACACTGAGTACAAGAAGGTCAATGCTAAACTTGCAGTGCTTAAGGCTGGACCTTCACTATCCAGGCTCCTAAATCTTTTTAAATAAAAAATAAAGGTCTAGTTGCTGAAACTTTTGAGTGGGATGAGGAAAATGTGTCATATGATGATGAAGAAGTACAAGTTAAGGTGTTAATGGCTCTTGCTGATGTTGAACTTGTTGTTGGCAAAAATCATGCAAGAAATGGTGAATGGATTTATATCACCATGAGAAATAGACACATCAGGGGACAATGGATGCTTAAGGAGTATGACTAGTGTTAACAGTTATTTGCATAAATATGTGAAGCAACCAGGTCCTAAGGTAGTATTTGGTGATAATTCATCTTGCATTACTGAGGGATATGGTTCAATAAACTGTGGTGGTATAGTTTTCTCAAAAGTTGCTTTTGTAATGGTTAGAAATACAATCTGATTAACACCAGTTAACTTTGTGATGGTAAGTATATTGTTCAGTTTGATGACAAATAAGGAACAATTTTCAATGCTAATTAGAAAATTATGTTGATAGCCCCTAGAAGGAATGATGTTTATGTACTTGACATATCATTACTTACTTCTACTGGTTTTGTTTCTATGCCAAAGCCTCTGAGAGTGTCAATTGGCTATGCATAAAAGGCTATCACACATAAATTTTAAAAATATCAGCAAACTTGCAAAACAAAACAAAGTCCATGGTTTGCCTTCACTTGTTTACTTAAAAGATAAACCATGCTCAACATGTGAAAAGGAAAACATAAGAGGGCTTCTTTCAAAACAAAATAAAATTTCTCAATCAAAAAGTATCTCCACTTACTTCACATGGACCTATTTGGACCAGTCAGTCCAATGTCCATCAAAACATAGACAACAATTCACACAATCTTTAGCACAATGCAAGTGGTAATAGTTAAAGCATAAATGTAAAGACATAAGTAAAGAGAAAGGTAAAAAAAAATGCAAACCAGACACAATGATTTATAGTGGTTTGGTCACAAAGCTCCTCTTCACCCTACTCCACTCCCTGAGTATCCAACTCGAGAGTTACTTCACAATCAACAAGCTCCCTTTCGCGGAGAAAACTTAATACCCAAATGCTTATATTATTTTCCCCAACACTAAGCTCAGATGTCGAGTCCTTCGTCGAGGTACAACAAGCCCGTTATGTTTTATGGCCCAACATAACAAACCTTGTGTTTTATGGCTTTAAAACACACCGATTAAAAAACCGCGTCGCTTACCTTATTTTCCGACACTAACTATGATGTCCGATTCCCTAATCTTAGCTAGAACCCAATCTACCAACTACACGAATGTATATTTTAAAGGCCCAAAAAAACAAAAAAATTTTAAATAACTAACCAACCCACAATAAACCCACCCAAATAATACATCATTTGGATCTACACACTACTAAATATTTGGAAGACATTATGGCTTCGATCTATATGTAACAAATGATACAACAAATGGACTAACTAGACTACATAACTTTCGGATCTTGAAATGACCGAAGTTCTTCTATTGCACTTGAGGGAAAGAGGAAAGAGTAGAAATTGGAACAATTTAAAACAAAGAATAAAACAATTTAAATGATCCAAAGATTTAGAGAGATTTAGTGAGATCTAGAGAGAGAAAGAACTAAGAGAAATTCGTGCAAAAGGGTTGTGAAAATAGTTGGAGGTGACCCACTATTTATAGGAGCTGAAAAACAGCCTGTTAGGAAACGGCGGTCCCAGATATATAAGGGGGCCACCAAATAATTAAGGGGGCCGCCGACCGAATTAAGGGACCACAGACACCCCGACATATTACGCTCCTGTTTTTTGTCTTTTGTGGTGACAAACTTGTCTTGGATAAAGTGACCAACTTATTTAAGGGGGGAAATGACCAGAATTTTTGAAAATCAAATAATTACCAATAAAACATTTCTTTATAAAATCACAAATAATAATGTCTAAATAATTTTTGAGAAATAGTTTTGTTTGTAGTAATAAAAATATAAAGTTTAAGACAAAAACTTCATTTCTTTGATCATCCCTACAAGTTTTAATATTTGTTTTGTACATACCTTTATGTGATTTTACGTCGGGGTGTCAACCATTGCCCTCTTGATGAATACTTGAGACGTCGAGAGATGATGATACGTGGTTATGCATTGATGATTTGTGATTACGAGTAACTTGCGCACTTTACGTTACATATTACAAGTTACATGTTTGTCATCACCAAATATAAAGAGATCGTATAGATTAAATATCTTAATATTTGTACTAACAATGTTGATAGCCCCTAGAAGGAATGATGTTTATGTATTAACATATCAGTACTTACTTCTACTGGGTTTTGTTTCTATGCCAAGAGCCCTCTGAGAGGTCAATGGCTATGCTAAAAAGGCTATCACACTGAATTTAAAAATATCAGCAAACTTGCAAAACAAAACAAAGTCCTTGGTTTGCCTTCACTTGTTTACTCAAAAGATAAACCATGCTCAACATGTGAAAAAGGAAAACATAAGAGGGCTTCTTTCAAAACAAAATAAAATTTCTCAATCAAAAAGGTCCTCCCACTTACTTTCACATGGACCTATTTGGACAAGTTCGTTCCAATTGCCATACAATATGATAAATACACCTCTTTATTGTTGATGTACCTCAAGGTACACATCAGGGTTTATATTTCCAAAAGAATAGTCCAGGCAGTAGAAACAATCATGTCCTGTTAATCAATAATGATGAAAATCAAAATGATGAAAAAATTAAACCAAATCAAAACTGAATAAAATGGGACTGAGCTTCATAATTAGAACTTGAGAGTTTTTGTAATGAGAAAGGAATTTCTCAGAACTTCTCTTATTCTCACACACCAGAACAAAATGGTGTGGCTGAAAGGAAGAATTAAACTCTTATTGAGGTTGCTAAAACAATGTTGAATGGTTTAGTACTCTCCAAACAATTCTGGACTGAATCAGTAAGAATTGCCTGCTACACTCAGAATAGATCCATCATTGTCAAAAGACATGATAAAACTCCTTATGAGATATTTAGGGAAAAGATTCCTCATGTTAGCTACTTTTATTTATTTAGATGTCTAGTGTTTATTCATAATCACAAGGATCGTTTAAGCAAATTTGATGCAAAAGCTGATGATGGATACTTTCTAGGATTTTTTTTGTCTCTAAATCCATTGGAGTCTTTAACATTAGGAGACAACGAGTAGAGGAAACATTTCATGTTACCTTTGATGAGATTATGGAAACCATCAGGTTCTCCAACACCTTAGTAGATGAAATTAGGGTAAATGATTCATCAAGATATCCTCCTGATGAATACCTTCATGAAGATGATCCCTCTAGATAGTATCAAACTAATTCTGATATTTCATACTACATCACATCTCATAATCATTCTATAACTGAATTGGTCAATTATTAAAATGTCCCCCTAAGTTATTGTTCCTACTAAACAAATTACACCTCACACTGAGGAATCTCAAGGTCCTCCTGACCTTATCAACACCGAAGGAACAAGTGAACAAGGTGTTCAAACTGAACATATTGACCAAGTAACCGATGACTTCATCATTGAGTTACCTCTCACTGGAGATCATTCAGAGATCCCAGAATACCCAGTATTAAGTTTCAATCCCTCACATCTCTCAGTCCCCCATCACTCACCAAGCACTCAAAAGTTCAAATTCAAACCAGTATCCTCAGGATAGATGGTCAAGAGAACAATATATTGAACTTGTGAATATTATTGGTGAACCTACTAAAGGCATGCTTACTAGAAGTATGGTTGCCAAGCTCACTGCTGCTTCTGCTCATGAATGTTTATTTGTTGACTTTCTTTATGAGATTGAGCCTAAAACAGGTCTCAGAGGCAATGAAGCATCCAGGGTGGGTTGATGCAATGCAAGAAGAACCGAATCAGTTCTATAGAAACAAAGTTCAGATACTTGTTTTTGCCCCAAAAGGTAAAACCATTATTGGCTCAAATCTTCGGGAACAAGAAAGATGAACATGAAACTATTATCATAAATAAAGCAAGACTTGTTGCTCAGGGTTATAGGCAAGAAGAAGGAATAATATATGATAAAACTTTTGCTCCTGTTGCAAGAATGAAAGCCATCAGGATATTTCTTGCGTATGCTACCTACATGAACTTCAAGGTTTTCCAAATAGATGTCAAAAGTGCCTTCATGGATGGAAAACTAAATGAGGAAGTTTATGTTCAAGAACCTCCTGGTTTTGAAAGTAGTGAGTTTTCTTACTATGTTTGTAAACTTGACAAAACCCTTTATGGACTGAAACAAGCACCAAGTGCATGGTATGAGACTTTATCTACTTTCCTCATTATGAACACGTTTGTCAGAGAGAAATTTGACAGCACTTTGTTTATTTACAAAACCAAAGGAGATGTACTTCTTGTCCAAGTATATGTGGATGACATCATATTTGGCTCAATAAATTATAAGGTTTGTAAATAGTAAAACTGATGACAAAGAAATTTGAGATGAGTATGATGGGGGAACTCACTTATTTTCTTCGACTTTAAATCAAACAGGATGACAAAGGAATCTACATTTGTCAAGAAAAATACACCAGAGATATATTAAAGAAATATGAGATCTCTGATAGTTCTTCGGTTAAAACTCTCATGGTTCCCTCAAACAACTTGAGTCCTGATCTTTTTAGTAAATCAGTAAATGAGACCTTATTTAGAAATATGATTGGGTCTCCGATGTATTTAACTGCTACTCAGCCTGATATTCAGTTCTTAACAATCTTATGTGCATAATATAAACAAAAGTACTTCATGTGCATGTCAAATACTTGGTAGAAAGTTAGTTTGTTGGAATGCAAAGAAACAACAGTACAACGCAGTTTTTTATCAGTTTCTGTTCAGAACTTTTTGCCAGTTTAATATTTTTGACTTGTCAAACTTTACGGTTTTTGTTCCGCACTTTCCGTTTCACAGTTTTATAACATAAACAAAATTGTTAAAAAAGATCAAAAAAACTGGGAAACGAAAAATGCAAAACAAAAAATATAAAGTTTGACAAGTCAAAAGTATTAAACTAACAAAAAACCACGAAACAAACCTGATTAAAAAACAAATAACAAAAAAAAAACACGAAAAAAAAACCTGATTACAAAAATCTTGTTGTATCCTGCTTACATGTAAACAGATGGTCAAAGTGATTGCAGGTTTTACTTTTTTTTTTTTTTTTTAATTTTTTGGATGGCCTAACTAGTACCCCAATAGTAATTTAAGGAATATCATAATACAGTCTTGATTTTGTTGGAATTTTGGTAATTAATGTTTTATGAATGATTGGTAGGTATGGGTGATTCATAAATACGAATTGAAATAATAATAGTAATATTTAGTTAGTTGCTAATGAAAAATATCAGTGAGGCATGTGCAAGTCAGCTGTTATTCTCACATATCAACGTGCCAAAAAAATGTGTGTCACGTGACCCTACTCTCCCATGTTATAAGAGGCTTGTTTCTAAAGTTGTACATGTTTTGTTTATTATTGTTGGAAGAAATAGAAATTAGTTAGAATTTTATAAAGATCCAGATTAATATTACAGTTGGAATGAGACAAGCTCTGATCTTCACCGTGCTCATAATTGTAGCCTTATTTTTTTTTTTTAAACGGGTTGCTAATTTAATTAAAAAACTTAACAAAGGAAGCTAGAAATTACAAAGTTATAATATAAGGGTTTTTACGCCAATCTATCCAACTAAAAGACGTTTTACATTTATATCTAATCCAAAAAAAAGAACGTGAAATAATATCTTCATAGATGGACGCCTTGTTAGGAGGATCCAGCCCAAAGATACTTTTGTTCCGAAAGTTTCACATATACCACCACATAATTGAAGCCTCATTATTTTATAGTTTTATTGTTGTTTACGTTGGTCGATATTTGATAACCATAATAACCTTAAAGTTGTAACTAAAGTTATCATGCATTAGAACGTAATGTTTTTAATATCAAACTTGTTACAATTCGGGCAGCAAAGGCCACAATTCGAAAAAATGCATTTGTTACTGCTTTAGTGCTTTTTAGTAGAATGACAGTTTTACCCTTAGTTAATTAATTAAAGTTTTATTTAAAGTTTGTAATAATAATTTGGGTTAATTGCCTTTAAATTGTCATAAAAAAAAATGTATTCATACTTGAATTTTTTTGTCCATTGTTGTAGACACTTTTTTTTTTTTGTCATTGTGTCGCTAACTTTCGAATTCGTCCCCTAATGTGTGTATATCTGGACTATTTCTGCATGTAAAATGAGCATTCTTCCTTCAAAATTTTTAAAAGTGAGGGTGTGATGTAATGTTCTAAAATGGTCACAAACTTACACGAATAGCCGATGAATTTAAAAGTTGAACGACACATGCAAAAAAAAAAAAAAAATAGTTGGTTTCTACATACAATGACCAAAAATTGGACAAGTATATTACATTTTTAAGCCAATTAATCTATAATTTCAAACTAAAAGTAATATAATAAACTTGGGATCAAATCTAATTTTACTATTTAATTTTTTAGTTGTTGACAATTAATTTAAAATTATCTAAAAAGAAAACATTGAAATTATCAATTTGAGACGAAGGATGTTTGCTCAATTTATGTGTCGACACAGGAAGCTCTGTCGGGATCACTTACGATGGAGCTATCGGTCTTTAATTAGAGGTTAATGTTTGTAACTGGATTCATTTGGGAATCATGGGCTCGATAGATAATCTAAAATATTGTATATGTTTCGGCTTTTAATCTCCCAACAAAACCGAGCCGAGGCTCTCTAGAGTTAAATAGTTCCCACGCTTGTGGGATATATTTTTAGGGATATATATATAGATTATTTTCATGAAGGGAAATATATCTAAGTAATCACAAATATCTAATTTCTAAAATCTTTTTTTCTCCCTCTCATCTCTCACTCCTTATTCTCTCTAAACCTGTTATTCTTTTCTTAGTTTCTAGTTCTGATTTGTATTTATGATTATATAAGGTGAAGCTTATTAATTCGAAATAAAAAGAGATTTGAGTATGTCTTACAAATCAGAGTATGCTACATTGTTTAAGCCTCATTTATTTAGTCGAACAAGGAAGCTCGGTCACTCTACGATGGAGCTTCGGACTTTAATTAGTTAATGTTGTAACAGGATAATATCGGGAATCGGGCTCGATAGATAATCTCAAAATATTGTATTGTGTTTCGGGTTTAATCCAAACAAAACAAGAGCCGGGGGTCTAGTTTAAATCTAGTTAAATATCCCACCGCGTACGTTTAGTAGGGATATATACTGATAGATATTTTCATAAGAAAATATCTAAGTATCTGTCACAAATATCTAATTTCTAAAATCTTTTTTTCTCTCATCTCTCACTCTTCTCTCTCCTCTAATCCTTTATCTCTTTTCTAGTTTTTATTTACGTTGGTGTTATGATTATATGAATTGTGAAGTAATATTAATAGATTAGTTAGGATTTTTAAATAAAGTACCTACAAAGCGATTAGTAAATGTAACCAAATGTAATGCTGTATAATGATAATCAATTTGTTTTATTTGAACCAACAGCTTTATTAAACGACTTACTAGCAAGGAGCTCAAATTATTAGAACAATTACTAGATACGGGTTTTTATTTTGTTTTAGATTTTTGATGACAATCGATCCATTTGAACGCGGATGCTTCATCATAAACTGACACCTAATAATAAGAATTTATTTGGAAACAATGTTTATCAAAAATCCTGCCTAGAGCTGTTGGAAGGAATATTCCTTCTCGAAAAAGAATTTGTTTAGGAACATCCAAACGGACCACCATAAACAATAGAAAGATGCCTATCTCGAACACCGTTATTGAGTTTGCCTTGAAGCCAAGCAAGTATACTCAGAACCAAGTGTACATGTCCTCATAGAAGAAGAACCTCAACGTAAATCCCTTTTCCAAGGACGATTTATTTTCCGAGCAAGCTGTCTAACCAATAAATTACATGGGAAAAAAATATGACAAGAAGGATATCCGCCCCAAGTTACAAATAGGGCATGATAAACTTATCGAGTCAATTTCAATACCGCGAGACGAATTAGATTCATTTTTAAGGGGGCAAGGCCATCCCTTTTTATTTTTCCAAGCGCATGATGTTCAACACTTAAGATGCCAGATTTAACCCTGTCTAGTGCCGAGAGAACACTAGTGAAATAACAGGAAAACCATTTTAGCTCGATTCATTGCCGAATAGACTTTCACGAAAACTCCTCGGATTTTCAAGCGACACTCACAAATTCGTACCTTGGTCAACAGCTGATGAGAGGGTAATCGTTTAACCAACCTGGTGGAGAGATTGTCGAGTTGAAATTCTTTACAACACCAACGTCTCGTGGGATTTCCGCGGAAAGGATGTGTAAATAAACTGTAATCTAATAGTTTCGTTTATTTCTTTTTTGTTGAGAATAAGTTAATTTCTGCATGCCTCTCAACGGGTATTAGTATAGCCGAGGGAAGACTCTTTCAGAACGCCTTTCATTATGCCATTATCTTTCCAAAACCTGAGTTAGTTTTGTCGCATTTCTTATCTTGATCCGGTAATATAATCAAATATATATGTTGCACCTTTGTTCTGTAACTTCTTCACTTCCTGCCACATTAAAAAGTTGAACGACACAATGACAAAAAAAATAGTTGTCTACATACAATGACAAAAAGTGACAAGTATAGTACATTTTTAAGCAATTAACCCTAATAATTTCAAACAAAAGTAATATAATAAACTTGATCAAACTTTCATATTTAATTTTAGTAGTAGACAATTAAATTAAAATATCCTAAAAAGAAAACGTGAATTATCAATTTGAGACGAAGGAAGTACAAAGTACCAATGTAATGCTGATAATCAATTTTATTTTTATATGTAAATATACAGAATATCCATGGTGTTATGCATTTTGTGTAATAAAGGAGCATGTTAATATGTTATGGCACACCTAGTTGCATTTGTTTTTTACTTTTTTTGTTTCAATCATGGATTTCATTGAGTGTAAGAAATATATATTAAAAAAAACTCTATATAAAAATAAGATATATATGACGAACCAATTAATGTCCAAACTTACACACTGGATTCTAGAATAATAATATATTAAGGATGGATCTTTATCACTTATTTTTTTTTCCCTCAAACTTATTGTCTATGACTTTACGACACAAAAAACACAAAATTTAACAAAAGTAAAATCAGTACATTTTTCAATCAATTATATAACATACCCACTATATACTTTTTTATTGGTTCAACTGAGAATTGAAATTTGAGATTAACTAAAATCGAATATAGAACAATAATTTTGAGATGGGAGAATTAATTATTCTTTGCCTTCAAAACAAAAAAAAAACGTTTTTTTCTTTCTTTCTAGGTATGAGCATTTAACATAATGATTTAGCATATGAATAGAAGGTACATTTCTTAAATCCATTTATAGAATATATTCTTACAATTCCAAAAATGTGAAAGCAATGTCTTGTTTTTATTAGCTTTGGATAGCAACATGTTTACAAAGAACTCCATAACTATTTTTTTTCACAAACATCCATATACAAGAAAAATACAGTATGTATCTGTGTGTCTCTTGGACTTTTATCCGTTTGCACTTTACTTGAAGCAAGCATTTTTGTGACATTTAGATCATAATTATATGATCAACAAAAGCATTATATATTTTGTTTTCAATGATATTGTTGCCTAAATTACTACTGTACAATCTTCTTTCTCACGAAAGTATGCATAATTTCTTCAACTATACTTCGCCTCGTTCAGAACCTCTTCTCGAAACGTGGTAAGTATGCAGAATGAATAATTACATTAGATAATAGTGTTGATTGTTGAAACATTAGAATTAAAATCTTCCATTTGATCATGTGTGTTTGGTACAACTCTCAACGAGACAACTCACTTGGATTCCCTTAATGTTACCTAGCTTGTCGGTGTACGTTAGTAAACAAATATATGCATCAAAAGTTGTAAGTTATGAATAGAATGTTATACAGACATTGTACAATTATCTATGGGCTCATGATATAAATACCCCTAAAAAAACCCATTTGTACCCCTCATGTTTTTTGATTTTTTTTTATTATTAATTTTATATATGTTATAAAAATGTGAACGAAAAATATAAAGTTTAACAGGTCAAAAGTATGAAACTGTTAAAAATTACGGAACATAAACTGATAAAAAACAGCGCTGCACTGTAAAAAGGGGGTACAAAAGAAATCTTTGTACCTTTTTGTTACTTTTTAGCGGGCCAAGTGGTACGAATAGTAGCACCCTTTGTATAAGAGAGTTGTAGCATTGTGCAAAGTGTCGGTGCTATTCCACAAGTCTCCTCCTAGTTTAAAGTTTTCCACTTTATTTAATGCGCATATCATCTATTTACACTTTTTCATTCATTTTAAGCGAATTATTGGCTAATAAAAACATTATGCTACTCAACTCAAATCACGTTTCTTGATTTCTACTCGTAATTAACTTTCATCAATGGGATCTTAGCTTTATTATTTTTCTTCTTTACGTGAAACCCACGATACCAATGCATTGTCTAGCTTTTATCTTCTCGTTTAACACAGTTTATGAGTAATTAGGCGAATATTTGTACATAGCAACGAGTTTTTGTAACACCAAACAATTATAGTTGCGATATTATAATAAGGATACGGATCAAGAATGAGATGAATATGTAAAATATGAATATAAATCATTAAAACACAAATAAACACAATAAATAAAGATCAAATTTATACTAACCTCATTTTAGTTTAAAACTTGTTCGGGAATAACATCAATGATATTTTGATCATCCATTTTTATTAACCATGAACTAACACAATAATAAAATAAAGTTGTAATATAATGTCTTACATAGTAGGTTTAAATATTGAAAAGGTGTGATTTTTTTTTCGAACGAATTGATTGATATGCGCTCCATATTTAATATATAAGGTTTGTTATATAAAAAAGTCGTAGATAGGTTAAAGTTTAAGATCGATTTTGTAACTTTTAGCATACTTCATGGTGTGTTTTAGAAATTAATTTTTTTTCTTTTACATCATTGCTCGTGAATTTATTTATTTTTTAATTGCAAAAACATGCCGCAATTTGATTGGTTCAACATACTGCTTAATGATATAAGTATATAATTTCATAATAAAAGAGTTACTAACTTACTATAA
>BQNB010095235.1:0-21630 GCA_026074375.1 Tanacetum coccineum
GATTTGAATTTGAGAATAACTTCACTTGTACCATCCTCTATGTACACTTTAAGTGTAATTGGACCCTTTTTGGTCAAGACATCACAGTTGGTGATTCTTGATTCAGTTATTTTCTTAGCATTTTGTCACAGTATTTGTCATATTGTAACCTATCATTGTAGTACTTGTTTACCACTTCTGGACCAATAAGATCAACCAATTCTACTTTCCTTACTTCCCCTTCTTGTTTGGCTGCTTCAGCTTTGGCATCTTCCTTTAGCTTATTTTGATTATTGATTTCTTCTTCAGTTAGATGGATATGTCTTCAATCTTCAGTGATAAAATCAAACTTCTTTAATTTCTTTGTTATAGAGGGTTTGGCCATAGAGCCAGTCACATAAGTTTCATCATCATCATTAGAATCAATGTTAGTACTTTCTTTCTTAGTCTCCTCTAAAGGCATTGCCTTTTTGCCCTTGTCTTTCTTGATATGATCCCCTTCAGGTTGAGAGGAGCTTTTTGGTAGACTTTGGAGAGGAGATTGCATTTGAGTAGTGGTTGTGATGATTGGGGGAATAATTAGTGTTGTAGGTGGTGATGTTGGTTTTGATTGTTGTTTGGTCAGGTTTTCATTCTTTGCAGCTTTTCTTTGAAATAACTAAGAGATGGTGGCTTGATTTGTGTTCTTCTCCTCCTCAGCAGGTTGAGTGCCAGCATGGCCTGCTAAAAGAACACTTGTATCTCCAGTTTTCTTTGATGCAATGGCCTGAGCAAAGTGATTCAGGGCATTTGTGACTTTGTTGAGTAAACTTGGAAGAGCATCCAAGGTCTTCAGTTTAGCCTAATCCATTTCAACTTGTGATGGCACAGAAAGAAATTCAGTTGGCAGTTCCCACTGAAGTGTCTTCAGTTCAGCAACTTATGATGTAAGACTTGTGATAGTCTTTGTAAAGTCTTCCAGTTTGGAGGAAATTTCTTTCAAATCTCCTGGTAGCTCAATCTCCAATTCATGAACTTGTTTGTTAACCTTTTTACTTCTTCAGTCAGTTTATTAAACTTGGAGGGAAGATCCAAAAGCTTATTGAGATGTCCCACATTGGGAAAGGAGGGTTGAGCTTTAAGGAGAGCAGCTTCAGCTTCAGCTTTGTGCTTCTCAAGTTCCAGTTTATGCTTTTGAAACTGGAGAATGAGGACCTGGTTGGTAAGCTCTTGAATTTAAGAAGACATGGGAGATGAGGATTTAGGAGCTGAAGTGTCTTCAGTTTCAGCATTTGTAGTAGTGTGAACCTCAATATGCTCATATCATCACAGTCATCATAACAACATTTGACATGTCATCTTCAGGTGAAGTCCAAGTCTTTGAAGCTAGGTTGCACATTTGACACCAGCTTTGCTAGATCTTCTAACTTGATTGTGCTGGAGGCTTCTTCTTTCTCAACTTGTCTAGCAATGAAGCTGACTCCTTTTCCTGTTATAGGTTGAGTGAGGACAGTTTCCAATCCTTCACTAGCAGATTTGGTTTGGTCACTACTTAGCTGAGGGTTGGCTCTTGCTTCACTGGTGACCCCTAAAAAGGTTGGGCCACCAGTTGCTTGCTGGTCCTCTTTATGCACTTCAGCAACCACTAGTGTGGAAGCTGAAGTCTGGCTTGGGTTGGAGTCCATGGCCAAGCTGGACTCTTTCTTTCTTTTCAAATGGCCAGTTTTAGAGTCAGTAGGTGCTTTGGAAGACCCAACTTTTGTTGCCTCTTTCCTGGACACAGAGGGTTGTTTTGAAGAAGTTGAATGCTTCTTATGTCCAGGTTTAGGTTTAGCTCTAGGCTTTGTTCCTTTGGGGAACCCTCTCAGCATTAGAAAAGGGCTTGGGAGCTTTAAGTACCAATGGCTCTGCTGCATTGCAGATAGCCAATATGTGGTCTGTGAAGAGAGGTTCTTGTTGGGAATTCACTTTTACGTGACGAAATTCAGGAATAATCATGTTTACCCATATCACCATACATAGGGACTAATGTTGTCATTATAGGATTCCTATGTAATGTGTGGTGGTATAAATATCCCTCTATGGCTTCCATAGAGGGGTGGAGTCATTTTGTATCTTTCATTCATATCCATCTAATATCAAGTTCATCTTCCATCTCACTACTCTCTCTCACTAAAATGGCTATCATGTGGTTTGACTCACCAAGACCACCGGATTATAGTTTTCATGAATCTTTCAATTGGTATCAGAGCCATAGCTACACACTCTTGGGTCGGTTTTTGATTTTTGTCCGGTTGGTTTCTTGGTCTCAAATCTATACTTATTAAAAATCTGTCACTTTAAAATATGTCATTGTTGTCACTTTTGGTGGTTTCATGTGTATGAACTTTTTCTAGTTTATTTCGTCCTTTTCTTGTTTATATTTTTCAGAACTCTGTTCATTTGTGACTTTTTGGGTGTCGTTAAGAGCTTATGCTAAAGCTTATTTTCGAGTCAAAAAGCTTTCATCTTCGTGGCTTATTTTATGATTAACAGCTAATCTTAAAGCTTATTGTGGTTTTTGCTTATTTTGAAATGGCTTATTCCTTTTGTGGTCCAATGTTTGAACAAGACAAGAAAAACACCCATCCATTATAAAAAGTGGAATCTGGTTTTTTTTGTTATTTCTCAAGGAGACAAATCAAGGAGAAGCCGAATGAGTTCAAATCAACTCGAACCGTAAACAAGTCAAAATCTATGAGAACCGAACGAGAATATCCAATGTAGGAAAATAATTTTGATGTATTTCCGAACGATGTGATTATACAGGTGACTAACGAACGATCTAACAATTTTTGAGCAAACCATAACAAGTTGTGTTCCTTTAGAACGAAACTAGCTACAACACAGTTACAAACCGAACTCGTCCATTCAGTTGCAAACGATTCCAAACTCCAGAACGCGATGTCACTCGGTATATTAAGCCGAGTTGACTCGGGTCACTCAACTGGAGTCGAGCCAAGAATAAGCAACAAATGAGTATGTACTCGATTTGAACAACCAAAACCAATTAAACAACATCCCCGAAACAACATATATTTACCACAACTCAATAAACACAACAAATCAATCATTCTAAACCTTAATATCTATTTCGTCTCAAATATCAATCAACAAAACCACATGACTATATCCTATTCCTTGTCTCACAATGATCAACAACTCCACACCTCCAATGTTTCGCTTACATGACACAAAATTAAATCAAACAATGATCTCATATTCATGTTTAGGCTTAATAAACCAAAATCTTATCAAATATTTAACATGATTCCATCACCGATCCATCTTTAATATTCAAACATAAAGAAATATTTATAACACTTGGGTTATAATATTTTCTTTGATTCGTTTCAAGACTCAAAACATGAACAAAATAAATACCCACTTACATGAGATCCACATTAAGGATCTTGGGGGAAAGCCAGCATTTGTAAATCTCTGGTGCACGATTTAACTCCAAGCAGCAAATATAACGGTTCCTGTGTTGAGATTGATCTTGAAGAAGTACGTTTTGTTGTGTGGTGTTCATTTGATTGTGATTATATGTGATTGAAGGATGAGTGGTTGAAGTGGTGTGTATCGTACGTACATGGAAGAGATGGAACAGATTTGAGTTTTGGGGATACCATAAGGAAGGGGGCGTTGCTATAGTGATTAGGGTTGCATAAAATTAGGGAATGTCTCTGATATGTATATCCCTAGTTGTGTGGGCTGGGATTTTTTGAGTAAACCATCAATTTGGGTATGCATTTATAAGTCAAAAAAATGGGTTGCTGGATGGTTATAAATGTTGGGCTTGTTGTATTGATTTAAGTTAGACATGGGTTGGTATTGTGACTGGGCCAATTTTAATTGGTATGGTTTTGCAGATCGAGGCTTCTTAAAACAAATAGGCCGTGTATGATTCATAATGTTTTATTGTATGTTGGGCTGAGATATGCTGAATTGAGCCGAAAATGTTTATCTATTTCGGACTCATGTTATCGGATTAAGCCGGGTACAACAGTTTGAGTATTAAATGTTTCATATTAACACTAAATTTAGCTAAATGACTCACTTGGGAATGATTTTTTGATATATTTCGTTGTTAGAATACATTTTGTGCTCCGTAAAGGAAAAAGTGGTCAATGAGACGAGACCAGGGTATCGACCAATGATAAAGAATCATGAAACTTAAAGGCTAGATTTAGAATTAATTTTTTTGTGACTACGGAGTTGATCAAGTATCACTTATTTAAGATTAAAGTGGCATTTTACGAAGGAGTGTTCTTATTTTATTTTGAAGTCGGGGTTGGCTGGATGCATGAATTTCAATGATACCTTGCTCGAGCTTAATTTAAGTTGAAGACTTGGTTTATCTATTTCCAGCAGTCAAGGGGTGGATGGTTGAAGACCTGGTTAACTATCACTTAAAGGAGTTACGTTGTAGTACTCAATGTCACACGCTAAGACGTTGTGGATAATCGCAAGGATGAATGTCTCATACTTTGCTTGGTAAGTATTGAGTACTTAGAGATTTGAATGGAGCACAAATTCTCTACACCGTTCTTCCAGCATTAGTGCAATCTTAAGTCACAAGATCAAGGAATTCTACTTCAATTTCAAGTTTGGTATATTAGGTTTACTCCATCAGTGGTTACTTCAAATAGCCTATAAAGGGGTTGGTAAAAAGATAGTTAGAGAGAGTTTATGAGTAGAGATTTGATCAACAGTTGATTCTCACAGGATATATTTGAGCTAATTTATTCTTTACATGGGTTTTCAAGTATATATGCGTACAAGGTTTTGCTGATTCTGAGGTATCAAAACCAGCAAGGGGGAAGGACTAGATACACTAGAGAGTCTTTGCCTTTCTTTTTTTGTTAGGCCATGCCGGGAAGACAAATGTCATAACTGTAGAGAAAATCAGTGCTTTAACTTGTCGCTTTTAGGTGAATTTCTTCAACCACATGGGGGAAGAGGTATCTTGTGAATTTTAGTATGCATTATTTAAATTTCCAGGGGAAGAGTTGTGAGAAGATTTATTCAAGTGTGAGAAGATACGTTGCTGATCTAGTTAATGTTTCCCCAAACGGTAATCATTAAGCTTATTATCAAAGTAGCAGTAATATTTGATGTGGCATCCTACTAATTCCGTTGTGCACTTAATTATTCTAAGCTTGTAAGAAAGCTTTGAAACTGCTCAAGAGAGGATTGCTAGTTTGGGGGGAAGCTTTGAAAGTTTCTAAATCAATAATATGCGGCATGAATAAGGGGGAAGCTATTTTCATTGCTAGTTTAGGGGGAAGCTTTAAAAGCTTCTAAAATGACGATTATGTAGCATGAATTAGGGGGAAGCTTAATTCAGAAGCTTTCCTTAACCAGAGTGTATGGTTACTTAGTTCTATTCATATTACATTATCTTCTAATTACAAGGTACTTCAAAGAGTGATTCATGTTGGACGTGCAGATTTGAAAGTCAAAGACCACATGAATGACATCATAGCTTTAGAAGCTTTTGAAAGTTCTTGTTCTTATTCATTATTACTTGTTGGAAATTACTGTAAGTAATTCAGTTATAATCGTCCGTGGGGGAAGATTGTTAGGGAATTCACTTTAAGTTACGACATTTACAGAATTACCATAGTTTACCATATCGCCACACATAGGGACTAGTGTAGTCAATATAGGATTCTTATGTAATGTATGGTGGTATAAATACCCCTATATGGCTTCCATAGAGGGGTTGAGTCTTTTGTATCTTCCACATTTTATCAAGTTTACTTTCTCTCACTACTCTTTCTCACTAAAATGGCTATCATGTGGTTTGACTCACCAAGACCACCGGATCATAGTTTTCGTGATTCTTACACTTTTGTCATCATCAATATCATCTGTCTTAATCATCATCTTCCTCAGAATCAATCCAATCAATTTCTTCTTCCTCACTTAGTTCTTCTTCCGAGTATTCACTCTCTTGTTCAGATCCCCACTCAAGAATAACCATTTCTTCAGTTGAAACCTTTTCCTCATCGGGAACCCCTAGTTTAGTACCAGTTCCTTTACTTGAGGTAGCAAAGACGACTGTGAACTCATCGAGAACCCCTTGATACGACCCAGTTTGGGTGGTATCGGGATAGGGCACCACTTTTAGCGTGTGCTTGCTCCGTAAGTGAGCAATTATAGAGGAAGAATCAAGAGATAGATTTGCAACTATCTGCATGTAAGATGCGGATCTCATAAGAAAGAAGAAGAAGCTTAGAAGTATTATTGAAAAGCGTGATTTGAACTTGAAATAATGAAGAATGATTCGGTATATATACCGAATAAAAGGCATGGATTGGATCATAAGCCAACTACAAGATAAACATTGATTTGACACTTTCCTAACACAAATTATTAACTTTTCTAATACGACACAAAGAAATATCCTAAATAAACATAAACATAATGATAAATATACTAGGCCCATGACATAAAGCCCGGGGCATATAATTCCTTACTCCTTCGAAACCACCTTGTCCTCAAAAGTGTTGTTCTTGATAATAACTCTATTGATTCCGGGATCCCATATTCTTCTATGAGCAAAAGAACCGGGACCAAGATTGAGGAAGGCGAATAGTGAGGCTCCAAAAAGTGCGTAGTCTCTTTTTCTACTACCGCTATCAACCCCCTTTTCCGAACTTTTATGCTCCAAAACTCTTGATAATGCATCAACCATATATCCTTCTTGAACACTCTCGAAAGGCCGGTCTCCACTCACTTATTTCTGTACCGTATCCAACCAAAAAAATGAGTGCAGAACCATTACCGTTGTCCACTACTTCCTTCGCAGGTGTCTCCGGACCTGAAGTTTCTGACTCATCAACACCACTGTTGCCAAAGGTGTCAGCAGAAAGTGGTGATTTGGTGATACCAGCTTCTTTAGCATTTAGAATCGAGAAACAATTTTCCCAGTTGTAGTAGCAGATGTGTTCTTCTTGGTTCTCTTGCAGCTCTTCAAGATTTAAGAACTGTATATCTAGTTGACAACAACCCTCATATATATTACAACCCTGTAACGAATTTCTTGCAACTATGACATTCTGACGTGATTGAAACAAATAAGTGCTTGAACATGAGATGACTTCTGAAAGATGCGACTTTCTCGACATTACCCATGAGGAGAGATATTTTATTCAAAAACTTCCACCAGTAATATGGTATACATGTTGTATGAATCTTAACCAATATATTTGATTAGCTCAACCCCCTCTACTCTTGAGTAGTTTGCGCAAGATTTTGATACGTTGTAACCTTGTGGTTGAGTTCGTTTGGATTTGGCAGATGGCTTTGGTGGAATGCTCGTCCTCAAAAACAGGACTCGCAACTAACGGGCTAAGGAAAGGCTTCTCCTAAAGATGTAGGTTTTGTTAGTATTCAAAATATTAGTTTCGACACAGGTAGTGCGTGATTAAGAATATTAGGTTTCGGTTCATTCGGTTATGTAACATTATAGTAGGCTAGAAAAAGAAACCGAGCTCGTTTAGTAATCTAATTGGTCACATGTATCGGGCATAATCCCAACCAAAAAAAGAAGGAAGATATGAAGAAGTTTAGAGAGAGAGAAACAAGAGAGGGAAAGTAGAGAGAAACTTAGAAGATTCTAATATTAGCTTGAAAGACAATAAAACAACCAACCACCTTTTCCTTGGTGGAAAAGGTGTATATATACATTTACACAATAAGTTGGACGTGTAGGGTTTAGACACGGATCGGGCTCAGGACTTGCTTGGGCTTAGACCCGCAACACATACAATATTAGCTTACTAAACAAGCCCGGTTTCTTTTTCTAGCCTACTACAACGTTACATAACCGAATGATCGAGACCTAATATTCTTAATGAACGAACTTCCTTGTTCGACTCAATATTTTGAGGCTAACAATCTCCCCCGAAATGAGTTCATTGTAACACTCCTTCATGAGATCAATGAGATTGCTTTTTGTCGTTAAGCTCTTATGATCTTGGTATCTGTCTTCGTTGTAGGCTTAATTCTTCATGCTTTGTGATATTTGATCTTGAGCCTTTGTCATTGTCTTTTGACTTTGTCTTTTGGTCCGAGATCTTTAAATCTTTCTCCTTGAGATCCTTGCCACCTTGCGATCTTGTGTCTTGACCAACATGCTCATACTATGCATTATCTTGAAAGCTTGCTAACAATCTCCCTTGATAGACTTGATATCTTAAAGGAAGATCTTGTATATCAGAGTTTGCGGAAGTCTTCGTCTTTTAGTTTGAGCTTTCTTGATGCTTATAGTATGTCTTTGTAGTTTGAGCATGAGCATGTGGTAATGAATCTGACTCAGCTGGAATAAGGTGTCTCCATCTCCATATTTATATGAATCCTGAAATAAAATAGTCAGCAATAAAGCTTGTGGACGAATATGGCTTTGACATTCGCCTGGATTTAGTTGGATTAACCTTTGGTTCTGTGAGGACTAACCTGTGATCAGGTAGATTCAATTTAGAAGAATCTCCTTGATAGGAATTCTAGCTTGAAGCATAAGTTCCTCTAACACAGATGTATTAGATTTACCATGCTAGCTTGTTCTTAATATCAGAACGTTTCAAAGCAGACAACACGATATGAGTGAATCAGTTAGTTATTATCTTACCGATTGAGTCGTCAATTCATTTACTGGACCATTATCGATATCCAGTTTTCAAGTTTGAATTCATATAGATCTCGCAATCACCTACCGAGAGCTTGTTTGATATTGGCTCAAGAAGGATTTCCATCTTCACTGTGAATACTTAAGTATCACTCGGATGTTCTGGCATAATCACAAGGATAATGCGTAGGACTCTTGTTAATAGCTTGTGAACTTAATGATGTTCAATAAGTGTTTGTAATGGAATGTGTCCTAATGAGATATATTTATTGATCTCTTGGCTCTAGACTCGATTAGTGCGTTTTGGTTTCGTACTCGGAGGTCTGGAGTCAGATGTCTACCTAATTCAATATCAACGCTTTACTCGGGAGTGAGGGAAAAGAAAATAATAGAAGGTGTGATGTTATCTCTTCGTGACAATGAGACAAGTTTCTGTTAAGAGAAACTCGAATGGCTAGGAAGGGTTGTGCATTGCATCACTGGGTCCATGATGTCATTCTTCAATATCAGAATTCATCTCTGTGAAAACCGATAGATTATGTATTGACCCGGTTTTTGCCTAAATGTTTGTGGAGAGCTGCTTTATTTTCACCATTTATCAATACATTCTTTAGATTCTTTCAACCCCTTCAATGCTAACCAGCCGGCATTACTAACACCTTGTTGTATTGTTCCGTGTTAGCTCAATCTTAGTCGGCGTTATTCCGTATTCATTCATCTCCAATCATTCCTAAGGACTGCTATTTCTAACTGTGGATTGTCCTTGGGTAGATCTCTCCGGTTCTGGTTGGATCATTAGACTAATACCTAACCTAACCACCTTGTGACTTCATAATCGTCGTGAAATTAAGATGTTGGTGGGTATAAGATCGAACCATAAAACCTTTTTTCGTAGAGTATAAGCAATGGAGTTCGTTTAGATCATTATTATTCTTCAAGATAACATTTTAATTACATTTTCTCCCTTATTTTAAAATACTAATTCACTTAGTTTTTTATTAATACCAGTTATGGGATGAAATTTGTCATGAAAATCCTGTGGGAAAAATATTATTAGCATGAGTTATATGGAACTTTAAGTTGCTCCACCTCAATTTTACATATGTTTGACACCAAAAAATATGATTCCAAGTGGTAATAATAAAATAAAAGTGAGGGTTAGCTGTGTTGAGCACAACATTGAAAGATTTATGAATTTTCTTGAAGAATGTCACACCCCACAATGCATTAACGCTGAGGTGTAACATATTAATAAACATCACACAAGATGATAGATAAAACACCATACATGAATTAAGATAAAAGAAAATTATCTGAATTACAACATTTGAAAGTACAAGTTTAAAAAGTACAAATGAACGGTAATGTGAAGCAAGCTTGACATCTTGAAACATGTCAAATGCAATTGCACGAAGTTTCCACTTTACGAAACCCTAATACCTGAAAATGACATGATTAAACAGGCAACTATCGAAATAGTTGGTCAAGCTCACAAGATTTCTGTACTACAAAATATAGTTTATAAAGAGTAGATGTCCGGTAATAGGTTGCCAACTTCATGGCAAGTTATCAAAAACAGTTGTCCAAACCGATATCAGTTTCCAAACAAGTTGAGAGTCCAAAACAAATCAAGTTTTCAAAACAGTTTCCCGTTTACCCAAAGTAACGTAACACAAATCAATGTATATGTATGCTATAGTGTTTATGCGAGGCACTACTTAAACGTATTCAGCCTAACCGTTCCAAACATCCAATCAAGTTCCAGTTGTATAGTGTGGCACAAACACTTAGTACTATGCACCCTTGTGCGGGGAGTGAGGAGGGGCTAATCTCCTAATAAAGCTATCTATATGTTACATACGTCTTCAATTCCGATGAGGAGGAAATGAGTTAAAAGTTAGTCGGGTTCAAGCATAAAACATCTTAATATCAAGCTCAAAGTTCAAAGTTCATCACGTTTTCATAGTACAACAACTTCAAATCAAGTTCCATACGTTCAAGACAAGTTCGTGTTCAAATATGCTCAAAAGGTTTAATTACTTAAAAGAAATTTCATAACAACGACACATCATGCTTTCCACCCCAAAACATTTAAAACCTGTAAAAAGAGGGTATGTGAGAAACTCACCGTAAATAGGAGTATTCGATCGAGAAAATTCACAAAGGAAGACGAATGCAAAAACCACGCGACCTATATCATAGTGGTAAGCGTATAAGAATATATAAATCATAGAACAATGCCATTCTATTTGCATCAAGTGATAATATTATAAATTCTGACCATAAATGTAAATCTTATATAGTTAGATGAATCCAGATGAGTGCGCTAGACTTACTTACTTTTTACCAATAAGTGTTATCGCCTTAAGATTTTATTCCATTTTTAACCCATTCCGACTAATATGAAATTTTTAGTGAAAATTACCCATTTTGACCCATTATCAAGATTAAGACAATATAGACGCGAACAAAAGCGAAAGACTAACTTATTAGTTGAAATTTCAGTTGTAGTTAATATATTCTACGCCTAATCGTTGATTATAATATAATTCGACCAATCATTAAATTTTGCCATATTTGACTTTTATTATTCTTTTTTTTACTAAACTTGACCCGTCCAAAATGACCGGCTAAATTACGTTTTCAAGACTCGGACTGTGAAGCATTTTGATGTAAAACGACGTTTCGGACAACTTTTTATTTTTACCCGAGACCTGGAACGGCCCAAAAAATGACAAAATGCCCATGTAGTTTCTGCAGAAAACTTATCTTTTTCCTAAAAATGTAATATCTAATCCTAAGCTTTTTGACTCTTTAACATACATTTTTAGCCTTAGTTATCCTCGCGGGAAAGTAAAACGACATTTTAAACAACTTTTTAGTTTTACCCGAGACTCAAAACTCGACAAAAAAGGAAGAAAATGCCCCTATATCAGATCTGATGCAAACTAAAAAAAAGAAAAATGCATATTTTATTCTAAGCTTTTCGACCCGTCATTACGCATTTTCAGACTTATTTATCCTCGCAAAAAAAGTAAAATGGAATTTAAAAAACTTTCATGTTTCGGCCGAAGGCCGAAACGGACCAAAAATGACGAAAATGCCCTTTTTCAGATCTGACAGCAACCGATATTTTTAAACTAATGCAGAATTTTGGCGAACATTTTCTGGACTTCTTTTGACTTTAAAAACTTCGTTTTTGAGAGTTACGGGTCTTGTTTATATCGAAACAAAGCTTGGAACGTCCTCTATCATAATTTAAAGACCAAATTTTAGTTTTAACCATTTTTGACTTACTCGAATCGAGTCGCTAATTTTCTGCATTACATGAGTATCTTTCAACTACTTCAAAACTTCATTTTCAAGTACCACAACATCGCCAACACACTTAAACTAGCCTAACACGACTACTAATCATCTCAAACCAACTATGAACCGCAAAAACACACATGCAACACAATCAATGGATTCTTGATATAAAATCAAATACATACAAACAATCTATAATTAAATCAACATAAAATTAAACCAAAAATACTTACAATCTCTTAAAAATGCAAGAAAATCACAACACACAAACCATCCTTGGTTTGTTGTTGTTGCCGAAACCCACAAACAAAAACAATGATCCCAATCCTTGATTTTGTAGCACCAAACCTGTTTAAAACACTTGTTATTAAACCCTTGTTGTATCAATTATACCCAATTTGATGAAAACCCTTCAAGATTAAAAATCAAGAAAATCAAGAACTAGAGTAACTTGATGCCTGGTTGATTTTATTTGAAAAGGATGATGGGAGTTTAGTTTAAGAGTGATTTTAGATTGATTGGAAGTGATTTAAGAATCAAGATTGAAGATTTTAGGGGTTTGGTGGGTTGTGTCGTCGGTCACAAAGAGGGAGAAGAAGGAGACACGAAATTTTTGTCTGTGTGTTTTTAATGGATGGTTTTAGTGGGTTGGGTTTTATATAGGAGTTTAGGATTACTAAAAAAATTTAGGGGGATGTTTGGTTTTTTGGCTTTGTTGGAGCTTAAAACAATTAAGGGGTGTTTGTTTTTGAGTTTAGTATGAGAGGTAAAAATAAATAAAAGGGAGTGTTTGGTTTGGGCTTAAACATTTATTTAAAATGTTAAAATTGTAAAAATACCCTTTTTCATGTGGTTTTGGCAAAACACGGGTAAAAGTCGAAAAATACAAAAAGTAAAAATAAATGAACTTTCGAAGCTAAAATATGGAGTTGTTGATTTCTCGATCGTTAAAACGAATAATTATCAAAAGTATGTCTCGCGAATAATTAAAATTGACGATTTTTAAATAAAAATCGTCTAAAAATAGTCAAATAAATCCTAATAAAAATTCTTGAAAATAAAAATTAAAGGTTCGGGAATAAATAAGCGAGTGGAAAACAGGTTGCACTGTAGACAAATGTTAAATGCGAAGAGGTAACTGCGACCACATTAAGTGACTCCAATAATAAATTAAGAGAGTCAAATATCGTTAGTTTACTTTCGGTTACTGAAACCTTCAAAATAAATATGACGGATGTCACAAAGAATCTTGAAATTATGCTCTAACACTTAATCATCTTATACCATACAATCTATTAAGTAGTCATCATTATTACAGATTTGTTATTAAGAGATTTTTGATAATGTTTTGAATACATGAAATTGTCATGTTATGATGTATACAAAATCATTATGTAACACCCCCAAATTGGGTCGCAGCGGAATAAGGGTCCGGGGCGTGTTACTTCAAGGATCAACAGCCACTAAGATCTATAAAGAACGACACAAAAGTCGTTTAAAATGATTACATTGGATTTATTAAAAGATTTAATTCAAAAGCATTATAGCTGTACTTGTTAATTGTTTGTATATTACAAGAGTTGGATAACATTTCACCAAATTTGATGCACCTATATCTTTAAGGTGCAATCCAAATTATAACCCCAATGAATCACTTGGCCATCCCTATGCCTTTTTGATCTCCTGAAAAACATTGCTTAAATACGTAAATAAAATTGTTGGTGGATTCATAGGTTTAGATAATCATAATATGCAGGACCGCAAGACTTTTTAGTGATAATGCAACACATGCAGTTCTCACAAAACTAGATTACAATTACACTAAGCTCATGACACTGAAGCTCGACTATCTTTCTTGCAATTAAACTATATATTGCAATTTAAGCCATCGGATGTCTACCCTAAATACATCCAAGATTCGACCATGTTATAACGTTCGATTCTTGGTGTTAGCTGGTCACCCGTAGGGGAGGTCGTTTTCCCGACTGGATCTATTAAATAACATTCTGCGCTCACATAATGTAATTCCAAATACATCTAAGCAATGACTTGTGCATGACATGGGACTTTATTGGGTTATAGCAACTAGGCATAACATGTAATCAATACTTGCGTCCATTTATTAAACAATGGCATGTTGCCAACCCTTATTTATAAATTTTTGAAAATCGTAAAAATGTGGGGCTATGACTCACCTTGAGTTCTGGATAATCCAAAAATCGCAGATTAATGCGTCACGTTAAAAGATCGATGAAAACCTAAATTTATCATAGGTCGGTATATGTACCAAGTACTTAAATATAAATCTTTAATAGTTGTTACATCGTTACTATCGTTCGGGTAATACATAATTTAGAGGTCATGACTTTGACGTATTCGAGGAGTTTGGACACTTTAATCGTAAATCCCAACAAACTCGTCAAAACGCCATACGAGTAGGCCTATTATGACTCACCTTTGTATTATAGTACATTTTATAACCACATAAATATTCATTTTAGTCAATCACCAAACTATGGTTTTTGGAAAATGTGTTTAATAAGTTAAAACGTTTTACATTTACCGTTTTAGTAAAACTAAGCATACTTTTGCGTTTTAAGACCCGATTTCTCGGCAGTGTTTTAGTCCTTCTGTTGTATTAGGACGGTGTTATCATAATTTGACATTTTCCATATTTTTGACCTCTGATGTTACAGGACTTATTACTGGTCACACCAGATTGACTTTTATAAAAAACCGTTTTTGTTGTCGTAAAACCGTAAATGTCGATTTTATTCGTACTAGCTGTTTTTTAAGATTCTTCGAGTACGATCTCGTAATTAAAAATGATTATTCATATTTAATGTTTTAAAAATATGAGTTGCTGTAATGAATAGTGCTTTTTATAAAAATAGTTTTATAAAAGTATTTCTCGTCGTAAAATTGTAATTAACGTATCTTTTTCGTTATAAATCGGTTTTTCGAGTTTCTTATCATTTTGGAATCGTCATAAGGCGTATTATTTTTATATAAGGTCTAACCTACTGTATGAAACACGAAATGAAAACCCTTTTATTATCCAAGTGTATTGATTTATAAAAAGTTTGTTTTATTAACTTTATAAACCCTAATTTATAACTAAAACATGTTTCTAACTTAAACAACATGTATCATAATTATAGATCCATTTATTTCATGATTTTTATGAACATATGACATAGAAAAAAGTGTATAATTCTAAACATTAGTAAATAACCCTTTTTACATTATTCAAAGTCCTTAGTGGTGATTTAGCCGCTATATAACAATATAAAACATAAAATTATGTATAAAAAAGTAAAAAGAATTTTAGAAGACCTTAGGGATGATGTATGAGATGAGAAAAATGCTAAACCCGTTATGTTTAGTATTCACAAAACCAAAGCTGTGCATTAAGAATCCTTATTTTCGTAATGAAAAACCCCTTAGGGGGGGGGGCTTTTTTTTTTCCCTTTTTTTCTTGATTAATACTTGTAAATGGTGATTCAATGGATGGAAACACCTTAGAATATCTTCGGATAGATGTATATAGAAGTGTGTAGGTTGAATAAAATTTTGTATGGATTTGTTTGGGACCAAGGTTTGTGTCGTGAGCTTATATAGAGCAAAAGAGAGTATATGTTTGATTTTTGTAAAGTGTTTATGTGTATGATTTCTTACTAGATACATGTATATATATAAATGGTGCAAGAACTAGTCAAAGGACAAGGTATGGTGCAAGATATGGTCTCTTAGTCAAAGGTAAGGCCATGGGTCCTTTATGGTCATTAGTCAAAGGACATGATGACTAGCGTACTATGGTGTGTAGTATTTAATGGGGGTAAGTGTTCTTTTGACCTAAATGGAAGAGTGTTTTCTTTCATATCACTAGTTTACTTGGCCAATTTTGTGGCATATATAGAGCTATACATGATATATTTTCCAACTTTTATGTATTGGGTATAAAAGTGGTGGGTATTTGTTGAAGCGTAGAAAAGTTTTTGTGCGTTCGAAAGTGCTTAACGCCACTTTATCGTGTGAAATGTATACACTTTAGTATCCGATAAAAATGAATGAACCAAAGGTAATAAATTATCCTCAAAATAATTATATAACCCTTGCTTGATGTAAACATTTAATTGTTTGATGCCCGTTTATATTGAACGCTAATTTTTAGCTTACGCGATTTAGCTTAACTTTTATGTTTTTAAAGCAAACGCGTACAACACTAAAAATAAATAGTAGATTTATCAACGTCGTCAATGACTTGAAAACACAGGGTGTTATAGACTTCCCCCGTTAAACGAGCCTTGTCCTCAAGGCTCACTATGCAGCACTTGACGACGGTGTGGTCTTGGTGAAGAGGTGTGGATATTTCTTCTTGAATTGGTCTTCACATTCCCATGTGAACTCAGGATCTCTCTTGGAGTTCCATCGAACTTTGACTATTGGGATTCGACTTTGCTTCAGCCGTTTAACTTCACGGCCCACTACTTCTAATGGTTCCTCAAACAAAACGATGTTGTCATCGAGATGAAGTCCATCCAACGGAACGGTTAATGGTTCGTCGGTATGACACTTTTTCAGATTAGATACATGAAACGTATTATGAACTCTGCTCAACTCTTCTGGAAGTTCAAGCTTGTAAGCAACTTCTCCAACTCTTTCTATCACCTTAAAAGGTCCAACATACCTAGGGTTCAACTTCCCCCGTTTGCCAAAACGTACGACCCCTTTCCAAGGCGAGACTTTAAGCATAACCTTATCCCCGACTTGGAATTCCATTGGTTTACGCTTCAAGTCAGCGTAACTCTTCTGTCGATCACGAGCAGCTTGCATCCTTTGTTTGATCTGGATGATTTTCTCAGTGGTCTCTTGGATCAGTTCTGGACCGAGTATTTGAGCTTCTCCAACTTCAGTCCAACAAACAGGTGAACGACACTTCCGACCATAAAGTGCTTCAAATGGTGCGGCCTTGATGCTAGCGTGATAGCTATTGTTGTATGAAAACTCGACTAATGGCAAATGGTTAACCCAACCCTTTCCAAAGTCGATTGCACAAGCACGCAACATATCCTCGAGAGTTTGAATGGTCCTCTCGCTTTGCCCGTCTGTTTGTGGATGGTACGCAGTACTCATATCCAAATTTGTACCCAAAGCGTTTTGAAGTGACCTCCAAAAATTGGATGCGAATCTCGGGTCACGATCGCAAATGATTGAGACGGGTATCCCATGCCTCGTGACCACCTCCTTTAGGTACAATCTTGCAAGTTTATCTAAAGGATCAGTTTCTCTCATTGGTGTGAAGATCGCAGACTTAGTGAGCCAGTCAATGATCACCCAAATTGTGTCATAGCCTTGAGACGTCTTGGGAAGCTTTGTGACAAAATCCATAGTGATGTTGTCCCACTTCCATTCGGGTATCTTGGGTTGTACCAACAATCCTGATGGCCTTTGATGTTCGGCCTTGACCTTAGCACAGGTCAAACACTTGCTAACATAAGTGGCTATGTCGGCTTTCATGTTGGGCCACCAATATAGCTTCTTCATGTCGTGGTACATTTTGTCGGAACCCGGATGAATAGAGTATTTTGATTTGTAGGACTTGTGCATGATCACAGTCCGCAAATCGCCATAACAAGGTAACCAGCTCCTGCCATTGAGGCATAGGGTTCCATCCGTACGAGGTTCTAACTTTTCTGTCCTAATTGCCTCTGGAAATTTGGCATTTTCAATCAGCATACCTCCAACATCCTCACTCTTGATGTTTTCTGGTTTCTGTGCTTTAGTCTGAGCATTTAAGATCTGTTTGGGAAGATCCAAGCTAATAGTCATAACTAAGGCTTGAACTCTTAACGGTGGTTCTCGTTCTTTTCTACTCATCAGCAACGACATTTGCTTTCCCTGGGTGATAACGAATATCGCAATCGTAATCACTTAGCAACTCTAACCATCGGCGTTGCCTCATGTTCAACTCATTTTGATTTAAAATGTGTTGCAAACTCTTGTGATCGGTGAACACCGTACACTTAGTTCCATATACATAACGTCTCTAGATCTTGAGAGCGAGCACTACTGCACCAAGTTCTAAATCATGAGTCGTATTGTTCTTCTCATGAATTTCTAACTAGCGTGATGCATAAGAAATCACCTTTTCTCTTTGTATCAACACAGCGCCCAAACCCTTCTTTGAAGTGTCGCAGTATGCGATGAAATCTTCGCTTCCCTCAGGTAATGTAAGGATTGGTGCACTGCATAACTTCTGCTTTAACAGTTGAAAAGCTGCTTCTTGTTTATCGCCCCAAACAAACTTGACTTTCTTTTGAGTAAGCTTAGTCTTTGGTTTGGCGATCTTTGAAAACCCTTCAATGAATCTTCGATAGTACCCAGCAAGACCTAAAAATTGACGAATCTCCATTGGTGACTTAGGAGATGTCCAATCTTTAATCGATTCAATCTTGGCTGGATTCCCCATAAATTCCTTCACTATCGATCACGTGACCGAGGAACTGTACTTTGGGGATCCAAAATTCACATTTGGAAAATTTGGCATACAACTCCTCTTTCTTAAGCTACTCTAAGATTAGCTTAAAGGGCTCTTCGTGTTCTTGCTTGTTCTTCAAATATATCAGAATATCATCAATAAAGAAAATCAAAAATTTATCCAGATATGGTTTGCACACCCGATTCATAAGGTCCATGAATACGGCATGTGCATTTGTTAAACCAAACGGCATAACTTGAAATTCGTAATGGTCATAATGAGTTCTGAAGGCAGTCTTCGGAATGTCTTCTTCTCGAACCCTTAGTTGGTGATAACCTGACCTTAGGTCGATCTTCGAGTAGACACTCGACCCTTGAAGCTGATCAAATAAATCATCAATTCTGGGGACCGGATAACGGTTCTTCACCGTTAGTTTATTTAATTCCCGGTAATCAATGCACATCCGGAATGATCCTTCCTTCTTCTTGACAAACAAGACCGGAGCTCCCCAAGGTGAGGAACTGGGTCTTATAAAGCCTTTGTCGGATAGCTCTTTCAGTTGCTCAGATAACTCTTTCATTTCGGAAGGCGACAATCGATAAGGTGCCCATGCTATTGGTGCAGCACCAGGTACCAAATCAATTTGAAACTCCACTTATCGAGCCAGAGGAAAACTCGGCAAGTCTTCAGGAAATACTTTAGGAGTCTTGAACTATTGGTACGCCCTCAAGTCGCTTCTTCTCCGACTTGTCTTCAACTTCCTTTGCAGTAACATGCGCCAAAAAGATAGGAAATCCTTTTTACATGTACTTCTGCATTTTAGTGCATGAAATGATGTTTAATCGTGTCGCATTTCCCGGGTTACTTCCGTCACCATGTATGATTAAGGTTTCATTTCCCCAGGGAATGCGAACAATCTTCTCGGCACACACAATGATCGCTTGGTATTTCGCCAACCAATCTATACTGATTATAGCATCGAAACTACCAAGTTCTACAGGCATTAAGTTGATTTCGAATGGGTGATTTAGTAAATCCTCTAATGGCGAGCAAATTCGATAGCAAAATTTTCTTAGGGCGACTAGTAATGTGTCTTGGCTTCTCGGCTTAGGATTGTTATAAGATGATGCCAACTTTATAGTAAGACGGAGTGAAGGTCTGCTTAGTTGATAGGGTTACTAATTTGATTTCTAAAAGTAAACGCGTTCTATGAATACGCACACAAAACAAGATATAAGTAGAAAATTGTTTCCTTAACAATAGGTTTTTAGAGTGACTACTCTCAGCACGGCATGGTACCTTCCTGAATTATACATAGTTGATCAGGCCATGTATAATTGAGGACTAACGATGCATTGCTCATTTTCGTCAAAATAGCGTTATAATTTTATGATATTCGAGAGAGTAGTTTGTAAGAGTAAATAAAGAACCTAAGTTAATATTGACGAAATTCTCATAATACGATAATTTGATAGATAATTTGAAATCATTCGTACAACTAAAATTTAAGTGAAATACAACGAGAATTCCTAAGGAAATAAAGTTTAAGATAGTTCCAACTTAGGGTTTGCTAGGCAAGGCTAGTCAACTTTATCTTTTAAGCTTCGATCTCATCCTTAATGTTGTTAGGGTCTTGATCGGTTTCTCCTTCTCTTAAGGTATGCACCACTCCATGTGCTCCAGTACCTCCGATTTGGTTTTTATGACTTTGGTTCTTTTGCTCTGGGCAATCCCTCCTGTAGTGTCCTTGATTCCCACATTCATAGCAATTAACCTTCTGACTTGTCCCTGTGCCTCTTTGGTTGTTAGCAGTATTGTCATTTGTAGGTCTCCTACAGTTACGGACCATATGGCCCACTATGTTGCACCTGTTGCATTTGGGAGGACATGGACCATCATGATGATAGTTGCATTTAGGACACAACGGCTTGGACCCGTCGTAATATTTCTTCTCCCTGTGCCCTGCAGCGTAAGCTTTGCCAGTATTTTGCCTCTTGTTCGGCTGTTGTTGGTTCTGATTGTCCTTGGAAGTGTTATTCAACTTCCTCTTATTCTCAGCCTGGCGTTCGGAAAGAGTGCTGATCTTTTTGTTCACACGTTTCTGAAACTTCACTATTGGACACTTACTCTTGAAGTGTCTCAGACTTCCACACTTATAACAGGTGTGAGTTCGTTGATTCCTAGCAGCAGTAGGATTCCTACACTCCTGGGTCATGTGGCCAACCTTCTTGCAATTCTTGCCCTTTACAGTACATTGCCCATTGTGGTTACCTTCCCACTTTCTCTTGTTGTTAGCATTCTCTGCTAACTTGCATTCTTGTTGTTCGGTCTGGCTTATTGACTTACGGGCCATGTTGGTTTTCGTCTCATAAATGGCAATAGCCTCGATAGCATTAGCCACTCGCTGGGCTACAACCCGCTCAATTTTCTCAACACTCATCCCTTGATTAACAGTTGTCATTATTTCCTGAAAATCACAGGGAACCAAATGTATATGAAGTTTTATTCAAGGGAAAATCATAACACTTCGTGATCCAAACAAGTAGGTAAGGTGAGACCACGTTATGCGTAGATATAAGATAACAACAACCATGACATAAAATAAATTCCCCTCGTACAGTAGCATGATCATAACCAACAACGTAAGTTAATACTTAATACATTGTTTTACAAGAGTAAAAGAGTATAAGCTTTTTATTAACACTACCAACTGAGTATTACTCAAGTTTAGTGGAATACAAAATAAGCTACATTGACAAATCTATTTGTCTATGGCCAGGGTGCCTCTCAAGATTCTGGATGCTAGCCTCTTATGTTATCTTTAAGAGACTTAATATTCTTTGGTGATGATAAAGGTAGTGCGGCAGCAACTCAGTAATACATGCCTCAGTAGATGGTGATCCTAGAGTATGGTATTAAATAGATATCCATACTGCACGGGATTTGGTCTCAAAAGATAAGATGATATGGTGTGAAGAAGTGGGTGGTGTAGAAGCAGACTTATTAGTCTCAAATGCCCGGATCGGAGTTATCAATGTAGCCTGGTGATAGGGTTGTAGGTGAGGCATAAGCAGATAAAGGCTGATCCTTCATTGGTCCCTCTACCTCCTCATCAGAAGCTCACTAGAATCTCCATGGCTCAGAATTTATATAAGCAGACGTGTAGGTAAACGTTGATAATGAAAACATAACTGCTTGCAATGAGCAA
>BQNB010095236.1:0-25917 GCA_026074375.1 Tanacetum coccineum
CCCCCTATAAATACCAACTATACCCGTCACTTTTTTCCCAACATTCAAACACAATTTCAAAATCTCACCATGTCTGATAAGAAAATCACACAACCCCTGGCACCCGAAAAACCAACGGAACCAATCCCTCAACCGAAGCAATTCCCTCACTCAGAAACCCATAGGGGTGGTCCGTCATCGGACCAACATACTCAATGATTTCTTACTGACAAAGAGTATCAGGAACTACTTGAACTTCAGGATGAAGAGGCATTAAGACAAACACTGAAAGAAAAAGCAATAGCTGAAAAGGAGTTAGAGGAGAAAATGAAGCAACAAAAAGCTGAATATGAGTTATTCACGTTGGAATTTGGGATGCAATCTGTTTCGGAATACGAAACAGATTAATTTCATTATTGTGTCGTAGTGTTTTTAATTTTCGTATTGTTGTAGTTTTATTGCGTAATGTAATTTCTTTTCCGTATTGTAATTTCTTTTCCGTATATTTTTAATGAAATAAATTTAGTATGTGTGAAAAAATGAGAAAAATAAATAAATTGGTGAGTGGTGGGACCCAAGTGGCTAAATTATGAGTGAGAGGGTATTTTGAGTTGTTGTGTTGAAATGAGGTGGCGGTGATGTGGCACGAAGTGGAGCCCAAATGGCTAACGTTTTTTAGCCATTAGAGGGGAGGGAGTCCATGGCTGTTGGCTTGGTGCCAAGCCATGGCGCCAAAATGGCCAACGGCGCACGACTCCATGGCTCGCGCCAAGGGTCTTCGCGCCGTGGCTAACAGCCCACGCCAAACTTTATTTTTTATTTTTTATTTATTTATTTATTTATTATTTTTTTAAATCTATCCGTTAGGGGGAGCGGATATTCAAAAAAATACCCCCAAAATCATAATTTTACCCCTTTAAAAATCCTATAAATACCCCCTTTTTATTTCATACTTCACACACACTTTCAATACATCTTCTACTTCACATTTCTCTACTTCTCTATATTTTTCACTCAAAAAAAAAATGAATCCCAATCCCAACCCCAACCTACCAAATTGGATTTCCGGTATGCTTAACGACCCAACCAACCAAATTCCGGGGTCGTCTTCGAATCCGGGCTCCTCCACTCAACCGGCATTCAACCAAATGCCTTACTATCCCAATCCAAATTACCAACCTCAATTTACTAACCAAGAAGAATTGTTGATGTTTCAACAATTTAAAATGCAACAAATGCACCAACAACAACCACAACAATTACCAAACCAATTCACCACTTCCCAACCACATTCCGAGCAACAATCGCACCACATTCCTCAACCACATTTTCGAGTAACAATCGCACCACCTTGACGTGAAGATACGAAGATGAAGACGAGCGGTTTCGAACTCCCGTCGTCGAAAGCATTGCCCTCTCCGGCGGCGTCCGTTTGAAGTCGAGGCAAAAAAAAAAACAAAGAAAAAGGGAACCGCCACTTGAGACTACAAAAAAGAATTCGTAATGCGTGGATCAAGATGAGGAGTTGCTTTTGGCGGTAATAATGTTTCATTCAAAGTTTCCGAGGATCCAAAATCAGGTGTGATCAAAAGCGAGATTACTTTTTGGTACAAAATCCAAAGATGTTGTACAATACGGAAAGCGAAGAATAAAGCTTCACTGAGGCGTACAAGAACATGTTGACGGGTAAGTAGGACTCAATGAATGCCTAGGTTCTTACAGTTTAATCAATTGTGCAAAGAAACCGCGGGGTCATAGTGGGGAGAATGATGATGATCATATGTTGAGGGATGCACACATAGTATGGATGCATACGTGGGGGTGAGTTTAAGCTCCGGAAGTGCTTGCTTTTTTTGAAAAGCAACACATGTGGACTAACCAGATTCGAATTTGCAAAGAGAAGAAATGTCTTTTGGGCCACGCACGAGGACGGAGCATTTTGGAGATGTGATTTTCCTCGACCACCGAGTTATGCAAACGACTTGCTAAAAGTCAACGTACGGGTTCTAACTCGACCGCTAGCTCCGGTTCAAACCCGGCCGCGTATCAAGAATTCATGGCGGAACAATACGAGTTAGACCGCAAAGCCAAAATGACCGTGCTCGAGAGAGAGAGTGAAGACCGAAGGCGGTTGATCCAATCTCAAAGGATTGCGGAGGACATGGGTGTGCTTACAAATCGGACACTAGCGGGATGGATGCGGCGACGCCGCTACATCAACGCCAAAATGGCAAAAAAATTCCGACTAGCGGGCATAATCCACCACCTACAAAGAGTCGGCGCCGCCAAATTTATGATTTTTAATTCTATGCATTTTCATTTTATGTCTTTTAATTTTATGTCTTTTAATTTTATGTTTTTTTTATGTATTGTGTTTTTTAATGTAATGTTTTTAATTTCAATGAATTTTATTTTTAGTTTTATAAATAAGTGTATTTTAAATAAATATGAAAAAAAATTAAAAAAAATGCTATGGCACCAGAATTCTGGTGCCAAACCACTCCCACTGAATTCTGGTGCCATGGCATTTCTGGTGCCATGGCATTTCTGGTGTCAAACTCCATTTTGCTGACGTGGCACCACTTTTAGAGTTTGGCACCAAGAGTTTGGCACCACGACTCCATGTGCTCTTACACCCCTTGCTCTAAGGTATATGACACGAAATAAAAGGGCAAAGTGGGACCCAGTGTAACAGACAGAATCTTCCTATTAATATGACATCATGGTAGCGGGTATTTGGGACCCAAAAGTGACAGCCACTGACGTCAGCTGATGTGACATTATGACTCATGAGCATTCATGCCGACGTGGGAATATCCATCTTATAAATCTTGTGCGCGACGAAGTTAGGTTGTGATGTTTACGCAATCATGATTTAGACTAAATTACATTGATCCTTAGCTATTTTAAATTTTTTGGTTTAGTTTCAAGATCGATGAAATTATACGAGTATTAGTCTCTAACATTTTGATTTTGCTTACAGTTGTTAGTTTTCTTCGTTAATCTTCACACGTGACCAAAACATGATGGATATGTCCGTAATTTCTCACTTGGTATTTTTCTCTCCTCTTTAATGACACATTTGATCCCTCGTCATATCCACAATTTCCATCCTTTCATTTTCTATGACTATACTCAAGTCCATTTAATTCGGTTTTCAACATATACATTTTAGTCTTTTAATATCTCTGCTTAGCACAATGGTGTTAACCTTGCGGAAGAAACGTAATGTAGTGGAAGAACAAACGGAAGATGCGTTTTATGATCAACTCGAGCAGATCTATGGTAAGATTTTGAAAAATGTCGTTTTTACCTAAATTTTGTCTAACTAAAAGATAAATTAGTTTTTGTATTGAATATTTACTAAGTTAATTTTGTTGTTTCATGTTTCAGCTTATGCACCAAACATGTTTACCATTCGTATTAACCACAGTAAAAGCTTTCGAAGGTTTCCTGGTCGAAAATATGTGGGAGGTAAAAAAGATATTTTCGATTGTGTGGATACAAATGTGCTTAATACAAATAATCATGTAAAAACGTTATTTCTATTTTACGATATTATAAGTTTTATTGACGACAAATATAAAATTGTATTGCATAAAATTTGAAATAAATAAGTTTTAAACGTAAAGTTTTAATCGTCGTCACGATCACTAAAGATATGAATAGATGATTGTTTAACACTTTGTGTCATGTTCAAGAAACATAATTTTCATCAACAAAGTATACTAAAATGTATACTTACATTTTTAGCAAGTACTTTGTTATGTAGCTAATTGAGTTAGCAAATCTCTAAGGATAAGTAGCTAATTGAGTTAGCAAATCTCTAAGAAATCAAGAAGGAAACTAGAATACTTTTGAGCCAATTTTCTGTTATGTTTTTATTCCATAATGCAAAGACTTTAAATAGCCAAATTACAATGCATGCCTTCCTAAAAATAAGGAAGAAAACTGCTAACTAGGAAGGGAAATATAAACGTGGGATGAATGCACACTGTATCTCCTAAATGCATTCAACAGACCCCTAAACGTGCATGGACTAAAATAAATAGGTACTAAAGAATCTAGTGCCAAGTCTTTAGGAAGACCAAGTCTTCTTATTCTTAGTAACTGATGGGATGACTAGGTAACCAAAAGTGTCGAGGTGACTTAGTAGTCGTATCAACACCCCCGTCCTTAACATTGACCTTGTCCTCAAGGTCATGCATCGTCGTAGTCAACGGTAAACAGCCCCCACGGTGGGTCTTTTGTGGCGGGTACGGGGTCGTTTCCTGATTGAAGGAGAAGAAACTGTGGTGGTGTACAACGATGACCAGGTTGGTACTTTTCCGGGCAGTTGTAGCAAAGCCCCTCAGCGCGTCTTTTCTGCATTTCCACAGGAGTTAATTTTTTTATCGGCAGTGATTGAGTATGAGAAAGAGGATTGTCTAACAAAGGTTGGGTCGTTGGCATAAGTTGTGATGTAGGACTCGGATATGCAATGGGCTTTGGACGATCTAAGGTTTGATCATGAAGTTTGTCTTCAATAAGTTTGGCTAAACATACTTCTTATACAAAGTTAACATGTACATTTCATTTTTAAGGAATTTTAACTTAACATCATATAGTAATAAGCATGTGTCGTCCAATGGATGTGTTACTTTTATGGAAGACGATATTTGAGTGTGGAAACTAAAAGTTCGACACTTGGTGTTTGCTTATTACTATATGATGTTAAGTTAAAATTCCTTAAAAATGAAATGTACATGTTAACTTTGTATAAGAAGTACTTGCTAAAAATATAGTATAATTTCATCGATCTTGAAACTAAACCAAAAAATTTAAAACTCTTGATGAAAGTTTGATTGTGAGATTCAACACACGTAAAATAATATATATATATATATATATATATATATATATATATATATATATATATATATATATATATATAATACTATGGAAAATTACCAATTCACCCTTGAGTACAAAGATAAAAAGGAAATTCTTCAAAATATATATAATATAATATAATACGTATATTTAACCGGGAAGAATGATCACCCGGGTCGTTTCCCCAACGACTTGTGAAATTTAGAAAACCAATGCTTTAGCGTTGGATTTTAATTTTTTTATGATTTGAATGAGAGAAAAGATATTTTTGATTATCTATAACTACTAAATTAAAGCAACAAGTAAAATAAGCACACAAAAGCAACTAAACACTTAAGACAATTAACGGGAACAAATAAAACGCGACAATTAAGCAAATATACTAAAATTAACCCCTAAAAATTGCAAACTAAATTTCTAAACCTAAAATAGGACAAAAGAAACTTTTAAGATAAAGAAAAATATTTTTTTGATTATTTTTGAATTTTTTTTATGAATTAAAAACTATTTTAATCTAATTAAATCCTAAAAAATAGCAAATTAAGTCCTAAAAATTTAGAAAAATGATTTTTAAACTTAGAAAAGTCTAAAATAACATAAAAACTCAGAAAACTATTTTTAACTATTTTTAAAATTAAAATCCTATTTTTAAAATTAAAAATAAAAGCTCAAAAATAAAAATAAAAATCTAAAAGAGGTAAAAGTGATTTTTCTTAACGTAAAACTAAAAGTACTTTTTATAAAACTAAAAACTATTTTTTTGTATTTTTTTAAAAACTTTTTTCTATTTTATATGATTTTTCTAAATTTTAAAGCTACGAAAAATCCTAGAAATTAATAGAATAAAGGGAAAAATGTGAAAAATTCAGGGAAAGTCTAAAATGCAACAAAGACTACTAGAAAAATAAAAGGAAAGTCCCAGCTTAAAGATTAAGATCTAAATAAGCTTAGATAAGCCATGGCTTATTACGGAAAAAGGAAATAAAAAGAACTATATCAATTAAAGGAAAGAAAGGTGGACAACTTGTCCCACCTAGCAGAGATGGTAAACACGTATGGTATATGAGTGAGATGTCCAAGGTTCGAAGGGGGCTAGCACCTTTTTGCTATTTTTTTCTTCACTTTTTTACAAAAAACTATAAGTTGGAACTTATAAAGGATACAATTATAAGCACTTTTAATAAAAGGAACATAAGCTCAAACTTAAAAATAATCTTAGAAAAAGCTTTTGAAAATCTGCCAACAGTAAGTGAGCTTTTAAACTCACTTTTCTAGTTTTCAATAAAAGCTTTGCACAAGCTTCAATATAAGCTCAAATCTTAAAGTAAAAGCTGATTAAGAAACCTTAAGATTAGTACTAACTAGTTTTGATAAGCTAACTAAACAGATAACACTAAAAGACTACTAAGTTTTAAACTAAAAAGTGCAAACTCATAAATTAATTCAAAAAGCTCATTTTTAAACTAAGCTTAAATGCTCAATAAGCCAAGACCTAAGCTAAGCTTTTGAAAATAAGCTAACTAATGAACCCTAATAAGCCCCTGCTATTCAGTTTTTTAAATAAGCAACTAAACTAAGCACTAATGAAAAAAAAACTGTTTATACTACTTATTTTTGGTGTTTTTGAGTTTTTTATGAACTTTAAGAAGCAAATGCACCTAAGAAGCTAAGCTAGAAAATAGAAAACAAGCTTTAAACTGAATTAACCTATATGTAATCTAGATTTCTACTGAATTTAAAAGCCTAAAAACTAATTTAACTATCCTAAGTGAAATCAAAAAGGACAGCAGTAGTAACAAAGGTTACTACTGCTAGTGTAAATGAACTAAAGCCAAAATCAAATTGCAGGTGACCTTTTTGGTCTAACCTGCAATGAACACTCTTGTTGAGTGTATTTAAACACAATGCAACTCAAGTTTTAAGCCTAAGGAGCTTTGATCAAAATTTCACAATGAAATGGCAAAAACAAGTTCCCCTGGTGCAGGAACATACATATTAAGCCCTAACTTTTTGATTACTTAAAACTAACTTCTGAAAACTCCTTTTCTACTAGTTTAAAATGATAACACAACTAACTCAAACAAATTTCATAAGTTATTTTGACTTTTAGAGGTCAAATAATCTAAATCCAAACACTCCATATGAAATTGACAGAATTATCTTAAGCTTAAAAATAAAAATCTAATTAACTAAACCTTGATACCAGATAAAAAACTAGCTTATATTAGACTTATCTAACATGATTCAATAACTAATTAAGCTGAATTTAAAGAACTATAACTATTGCTAACTATTTTTTTGATTTTTTATAGATTTTATGACAGAAATGAGAATACTGAAATCTATACTTTAATAAGTAAAAACAGATAAGCAAACTATTCTAATGAGTACTAGTAAATCAAATAAACACACAATAAGCAAGAGATAAGCAAGAAGATTAAGCAAATAAGCAGTTTACACTAACAAACACTTATTAAACTAGGTATTAAAGGACAAAGGAAACTTTAAATGAAACTTACTTGAAACTTCAGCTAAACAGAAGTTAAGAGGCTCAATTGAGCTTGTCTACAGCTCTGGCTTATCCAAGGATAAGCCAGTAATAGTCCATGGGAGCTCATCCATGGTTAGCTCCCCTTCCAAAGCTTATAAGTCCAAATAGTTAAGGTATTAACTGATTTTAAGGTTTAGGTATATTAAGATCAAACTTAAGCTCAATTATTAGCTTAGAGACTAATAAGAGCTTGTAATTAGCTTATCAAAACAGTAGCTTAACATTAAAGAGCTTATGAATAAAACAAGAGCTTTTGACAGATTATTGGAAAGTAAAAGTTCAATTTTATTAACTAGAAGCTTGTTTACATTACTGAAAAGAACTTACAAAAGGATTAAATGAAAATTACATTTAAAGAGAACATTGCATAAGCTAAAACAATTAAGCTAAAAATTAAAGGGCTAACTAGGTAGTGTGTGTGTGAAAAGTGTGTGCTATTTATAGCCCTTCTCTGAACCTTCTAGGTCTTCCTTGCTTCCCACGCTCCTGCCAATCATAGCCGTACAAATCTTCAATCATAGGAGAATGATTTTGAGCCCTTGGATCACAAATGAACTCACACGGATTGCCAGCGTGGCAATCCGTGATAGAGACATTTGTGCTTGTTGTGTGAGTGATTCTAGAGTAAACCCAATCATTTTCATGTGCTTCCTCACATCCACGTGGCTTAATTGCTTGGCTTGACCAATGAGGAGCCTTGATATGACTGATTTGACCCTGCCATCTTGTTATTGAGTGCTTGAATTACCCACTTTAACCTTCAATTTGGAAAAGCCCTATGATTTGACTGGAGGGTAAACTTTGGGACGATGAATGAACAGTAACCCTTTTGGCGCCCTTTTTCTAACTGAAACGGGTAAAAACATTTTTAAACTATAGGCTTATGGCAAATTCAGTCCTTGTGTTTGTGTTATTAAAAGCTTAGTGTTAAAATACTTTCAGAAATGGCACATTTGGTCCTTGGAGTTAATGGGCTAAGGTTTTGGGCTTTGGGTCCACCGGGTACGGAGAAGTAGGTGTTTTAATTTTCGCCCATTTTAAGGTTAAGGACCATTTGTGAAACTTTTCTGAAACTTGGAGGGACTGATTTGAAACATTTGGGATTTTGTCTCTTAGTGGTTAACTTTTGTTGACCCATAGTTGACTGAGAATTGACTTTTCTTGGCTTCTTTTGAATCCTTGGCTTCTTTTTTGCTCTTCCGTTTCCCTTGTCCGTGTTTGCCCCTTTTTGACTGTTTTCTTGTGATTTTTGATATATCCATACCTGCACACATAAAACAAAAAAACAAGTATATTTTTGCCATTTTAAGTATGTTTTTAGTCATTTAGAGTCATTTTTGGTGTTAATGGATATGTGTATTTTACACTTATCATTGAGGTACCAAATACTGCTGAATATAATGTGTTTGCTGTTGACACACAACATTATGAGCAACCTGAATGCATTATTAACCCATGTGTAGTGAAAAAGGTTGATAGTAATATCATTCCCGATTCACCGGATATGTGTGATAATGATATTCAGACTGACCAAAATGCTGAAGATGAGCGTGATGCGCTTGCCAATTTAATTACAAATTTAAAACTTAACGTTAATGAAAACAAAACGATTCAAAAGAAATTAAAGAAAGCAAACGCATCATTGACTCAAGAATTGAAAGAGTGCAAATCTACTCTTGCGGAGACTAGTAGAACCCTGGGGGAGTCTAATAGTATTCGGGATAGTTGCCTAATTGCACTTCAGAATAAACAGACTGAGCTTGAGAGGTACAAGACCTTAAATGATCGTATAGTTAACTATGACAAACTTGAACTTAAGTTAAATGAAACTCTAGGACTATTAGCTCAAAAAGAAATTGACATAAAAGAAGGTTTAAAACTTAAAGCCTATGAAATATCAATTGTCAAAGAGAAGCACAATGAGTTAGTTAAACAAAGTCTTTTAACAGAGTCACATTACGAAGGTCTTATCAAAGAGAAAACAAAGGTAATAACGGATTTGAAACTTAAGGAAGAAAAAGACATTGACAAAATGATTTCAATGGAAAAGCAATTAAAGTTTTTCAATGAAATTGTTTACAAAAGGAATCAATCAATTCAAACCATTCATATGTTAGCTCCCAAAGGCCCAAAATTCAATGGTAGACCAACCTTTGCAATTCCAATGTACCTCAAAAAGGCTCAATCTGAAAAACCATGTTTGTATGAGATCCCATATGACCAATCTGATCCTGCAAACAGACTCGTTCTCGATAGGGAAGAGACTCTAACTCTTGAAAAGGATAGTTGATCAAAATTGAATAGAGACTTAGTGAGACCTTATGATTACACAAAGCTAAATAGTCTTTATGAAATTATCAAACCAGCGTCACTTGAATATCATGAACAGTTGGCACATGCAAATGAAGTAAGAAAGAAAATGTGGAGAAAATCTTTTGTGAAATCTAAACGAAATATTTTCAAAAACATCGGTTTCTCACTTGTTTTAAAATCAATAAGTAAAAGTAGACAAGTGATCCCTTTCTGAATACGTATACGTAATATATAGAATAAGGATTGGTCAATAATAGTATAGTAAGTATTTTCCGTCGGGTTTAAGATAAACGCTTTTAACCAAAACATTATATCAAGAACCTCCCGGGTCATTTGTCCTCGGTGAAGCGTGAATTGAAATTCGGCTAAGTTCGTGATCACGCATTTCGAATGGTCTAAAAGATTTTTGATTTGGGTTTTCTAAATCCTACTAAACGTTAATAACAAGTATTTAAATGCACAAAAACATGTAAGCAAGAAACGACAATTAAAAACGTAAACATGAAAACGTAAACGGGAATTAAAACGTGATATTTAAACAAGTATACTAAATTTAAGTCCTACGGAAATAAATTTAATTTCTAAACCTAAATTATGATAAAAGAAAATTTTTAGAAAAAGAAAATTATTTTTTTGATTAATTTTCTATTTTTTATGATTTTTTAAAGTTTTTAATGAAAATAAATGCACGAAAATTATTAAACTTTGTGCTAAAATTCTAAGACAATTCCTAAAAGTTTCTAATGATGATAAGATTGTAAGAAAAATAAGACGTACTAATAAGCTGAAATGAATAAGCCTAGAAAAAGAAAATAAGCACACGAAGTGCTTATAAGAAAAAGAGCTCAAAAAGATAATTAAAGAATAAAAGGTGCACCCTTGGACGTAAAAGTCCCAAGGGCGCAGTGGTGTGAGTGTGTTGTGTTGAGACGTTAAAAGGGTTGAGGCTAGGTTGGTTGAGGTCAAGGGTTCGAGCCTTGCTCACCCTTGACTTCCTAATTTCCCCTTTTTTTTCTTTTGCAAAACTTTTTGAACAAAGTTGTTTAGCAGCTAAAAATAAGCACTTTTAATAACGACAACTTTTTATTTTACTTAAGCAATAAGCCAGAAAATGAGCGTAAAAGAGACAGATTACACTAAAAAAGATTTTTGGCTTTTTACTAAACCAAAACTAGCTAGAAAACTTGATTAAGCTAAATCTAAAACTAAATAAGCTACCTACAACTTAACACTAACCTAATAAGCCAGAATGATCCTGAAATAAGTATAACTATAAGCCACAAGCTAAAAAAAATTCAAATAAGCACTTTGGTGCAAAACAGTTTTGAAAACAAACAAAAGGGACTTTTTGAGCTTATTTTTAAGCCATCAAATGGATCCTTATGGCTAAACCACTTATACCACTAGAAAGCTTGTCTAAAACACTACTTAAAACACTATTCAAAAACTATTTTGAAAATCAAATTCAGAAAGAAAAAGCTATTTGAAAAAGGTGTTGCAGACAGACTAACTAATTTTTTTTGGTTTTTTCAAAACTTAATGAAAATGACAAAGTAAGATTTGCAGACCAATGACTAATTAAGCTATTTAAGCTAAAATAATCCATAATATAACTAGATTGGCCTAAAATTTACTTGTGCTCCAAATTTTAAGCCCTATCTCCTACTTTAACTATTTGAATTTTCATCTTGAAAATGGCAGTTTGGCCTTTTTAGCTATTTGATGCTAATGACACACTTATGACCAAAACACAAAACCAATTGAGGCCTTTCTTTAAAACTTATTTCTACAACTTAAAAACACTAAAACAACAGCAAGTAAACAAAAAATAACTACTAGAAACAATCAATATAACACCCCGTGTTTTAGGATCATTGTACGTCGTCAATAAATTCACTATTTATTTTTAGTATTGTACGCGTTTGCTTTTAATCGTAAAAGTTAAGTTAAATCGCGTAAGCTAAAAATTATCTTTCAATGTAAACGGGCATCAAACAATTAAATGTTTACATCAAGCAAGTGTTAAGTAATTATTTTGAGGATAATTATTAACTTTATTCATTTTATTTTTATTGGTTGCGTAAAGTGTTTACGTTTCGCGATAAAATACGTTTAGGTATACCTGGAACCACCAAAACTTTTCTACGCTTCAACAAATACCTACGATTATACCCAATACTCAAAAATTACAAAAATATATCATATTTATTCATATAGGGCCGGATATGGAGAGAAATATCAAGAGAAATATCTAAAAATTCTTGCAACTTGGTTTGTACATCTAACATCTAATAAAGGTTTATGTTTGTTTGACCAAGACTCCATGTTTTACTCCATTTTGTCTTGAGACCTCCTATTACACATTTGACTAGTCCTATGTGATATATAATGCCTAAACTAGTTCAAGTAAACACACACTTTCCATTTTATAAGGTGAAAACACAAAAATCCTCTCTTTTGCTCACTCCTTACCCACGACAACACTTAAACAACATACAAAATCCATACAAAATTTACCTACAATATTTACATACATTCCTACAATATATCTAAGATGTCCTAAGGTATTTACAAGGATTGGTTAAGCCTTTACAACTGTTGAAGCAAGAAAGTGTAAGATTAGGGTTTTTGTTTGGATTAGGGTTTTCTAAGTGTGGAAGCTAGGGTTTTGTTGCTAAACAAGGGTTTACATTTATCATTTTATGTGTATATAAGTTCTATGTAGCAAATCACCATTAGGATACTTTTAAACATGTAAAACATATTTTTACTTGTGATTATGATTTTGTACACTTATTCATGTGTTATGTGGTTTTAAATATCATGGAATGATGGAAATATAAGCATGGTATCATGTTGGTATAAGTGTAAAAAGTATAAGTATATAAACTTTGTTATCAAAGAGTTATAATAAAGTTTATGATTTAAAAGGTTGTTAAGAACTTGTTACCATGGACTCTTGGACATATGATGGACTAATGGACATTATTATATGTAAGACATAGGGTATAAGATATGGCAAAGGACTTGTAACAATATTATTAAGCTAAAAAGTTATAAAAATAAACTTAAAACATATTTTTACAAAATATTCAAAAGGGGCTGATTTGTGATTGGAAAATTTATGGCATTGGTTTTATATTTTATAAAAATTCTACATCTCATGACGTTTCCAAATATATAAAGAACTCGAAAAACCGACTTATAACGAAGGAGATACGCTAATTACAAGTTTTACGATAATTAATACTTTTATAAAAGTAATTTTATAAAAAGTTATTGTTCATCAGGGACTTTATTTTATAAAAACATCATAAATAAATAGAACATTTAATTACGAGAACGTGCTCAAAAGAATTACTAAAAACGGAGCTAAAACGATTTAAACATGTTTTTATGAAAAACATCAAAACCTTCTGTTTTAATTCGAAATTAAATGTATTTATTTTATATTTTTATAAAATACTACATCTCATGAGGATTCCGGGCATGTAAGGAACTTGAAAAACGGATTAATAACGAAGGAGATACGCTAATTACGAGTTATACGTTAATTAAACGCGTTATAAAAGAAATTTTATAAAAACAAGTTATAAAATACCTCTGATATATAAAGTTTATTATTTTTCACAGATAGTACTTATTTTTAGGATTCTAAAACAATAAGAATCGTAATTTTTCAATCAATAACGAAGGAGTTATGAATTTCACGAGTTTACGATAATAAATACTTTTATAAAACTAATTTTATAAAAGTTACTGTTCATCTCAGACATGAACATTTTGAAAACATCATTAATATGATAGAACTTTTAATAACAAAGACGTTCTCGAAAGAATCACTAAAAACGGAGTTAAAACGAATAAAATACGACGTTTACGAGTTTACGATAACTAAGTTTATAAAAATAACTTTATAAACTGCCATGAACAGTAAAAAGTACTGTTCTCCAGTAGGTTAAAAATATGAAAATGTAATATTTTGATAACTCGTCTTAATACGAAAGCGTGGACATAAGAAACGTAAGAAACGGGCTTAAAACGCGAAAGTTACACACTATTTTATACTTGTGCACTATTTCCTGACGTGAATAGTGTTGGTTCGTTTTTAATATAAATTTTTGCGAAACATTTGAGAATCATTTATATAATATTTATACATGTATTAAACTTTATAAATATTATTTTACAAAGACGATTGAATTATTTATTCGATTATACGAATACGAACATGGTTATCATTTATCAAACGCAACTTAAATGATATTTCACAAACACAATTAGATGGTGATGTAGCTATATAGGATTATATATGGTAGTAGTTATTCAAAGTACTTAGTACTCATACGACCTATAATTGATTAGGTTGCATTCGGGCGTATTTGTGACGCATTTTTCTGTTGTGATTTACGTTGTTAAACTCATCCACTCGAGGTGAGTTCATAGCCCCACGTTTTACATTTTATAATGATTTATAAGTTTTGGGGTGAGAACATGCTTTGTTTTATAATTGGACGCAAGTGAACATTTCATATTTAAACTGATTACGTGTTTGCCTAAGTAGCGATAACCCAATGTGCCCACTATCATGAACTGTAAATCACTTGGAGGGTGAGCGCGAATGTTATAAATAGATCTATTTGGGGGTGACGCCCCCGTTCGGGTGATTAGCTATCACCGGGAACGAACGTATACCATGTCGGATTTGGGATGTTCTGGGTTAGAACATCATCATGGGCAATGTAGGCAATTTATATTGCAATTCATTTATGTCGAGCTTCAGTGTCATGAGCTTAGGGAAACGTAATTACATTTTTGTGATGTTTACATTTGATGTATTATCACGGGGGAGATCTTGCGGTCCTACACTTATATAATTTACAAACCTATGAATTCACCAACATTATTGTTGACATTTTAAAGCATGTTTTTCTCAGGAGATCAATGAGGTACAAGACAAGGGATACATTGGTGGTCGTTATTTCTCAAGTCATTTGCATTAAAGATTTGGTTGCATTACATTTTGGAGAAACATTTGTTATGAACTAGAGTCTTTGTATAATTTATCAATGAACAAGTAAAGCTTCGGGCTTTTGTAATAAACACTTTGCTAAATCCAATGTATCGGTTTTAAAACGACACTTTTAAAGGTCGTTCTTATATATCTTGTGCTATTGATCTATGAAGTAACGCTCCCAAACCCATATTCCGTTGCGACCCATTTTGGGGGTGTTACAGATTGGTATCTAGAGCCAAGGTTATAGAGAACCAGGTCAAATGTTTTTGCTGGACTATAACCGTTTTCAAACATTGCATTCATACAAAGGGGTTTTCACGGGACATACATACACTAGCTGTTTGCATTAGTTAGTTTTACTAGATGCTTACATGATTCATATACGTGTTCATATTATAGTACGTACGTTACTATGTGGGTATATTGTATATATACAAAGATGAGTTTGCATTCTTTTGCATAACTCTACAATTATTTATATAAGGGTTATTTATATAAATAGGGGAGCATTTCTTTAGGCAAGGTAGCACTATAAGCTCGTAGGTCCTAAGCGCTACCTAAACATTAAGCTATCAAATATGATACCTTACCATCATTCATTTATGCCATGAGCGCATATTCATATTTACCATACCGGTCTTATATAATATATTTATATAAGTTAAGTTTTGCTCGTTGCAAGCAGTCATGTTTTCATCATCGACGGTTACCTACACGTCTGTCTATATTAATTCCGAGCCATGGATATTCCAATGAGCTTCTGATGAGGAGCTAGAGGAACCAATGGAGGATCAGCCTCTACCTGCTGATGCCTCATCTACAGCCCTATCACCGGGCTACATTGCTGACTTCGATCCGAAGGAGGATGAGGAGGACCCTGAGGAGGATCCTGCTGACTATCCTGCCGATGGAGGAGACAATTATGATAATGAGTCATCTGATGATGACGACGATGATGATGATGTTGAGAAGGATGAGGAGGACAAGGAGGAGGAGGAGCACCTAGCTCCGGCCGACCCTTCTGCTGTACCTACAGATGATCCTGTCCCTTCAAGCTGAGAATACAGAGGCATTTGAGACTGATGAGTCTGCTTCTACACCACCCACCTCTCCACACCATATCATCTTGTCTTTTGAGACCAAATCCCGTGCAGTACGGATGTCTATTTAACATCATACTCCACAATCACCATCTGCTGAGGCATGCATTACCAAGTTTGCTGCTGCACTACCTTCATCATCACCACCACCAGAGAATGTTAAGTCACTTAAAGATAACATAAGAGTCTAGCATCTAGAATCTTGAGAGGCACCCTGGCCCATAGACAAATAGATTTGTCAGTGTAGCTCATTTTGTATTGTATCCCACTAAACTTGAGTAATACTCGGTTGGTAGTGTTAATAAAAAGCTTGTACTCTTTTACTCATGTAAAACGATGTATTAAGTATTAACCTACGCTGTTGGTTATGATCATGCTACTGTATGATGTGGATTTATTTATGACATGGTTGTTGTTATCTTATATCTCTGCATAACGTGGTCTCACCTTACATATATGTTGGGATCACGGAGTGTCATGATTTTCCCTTGGATGAAACTTCATATACATTTTGTTTCCTGTGATCTTCAGGAAATGATGACAACTGTTAATCAAGGGATGAGTGTTGAGGAAATTGAGCGGGTTGTAGCCCAGTGAGTGGCTAATGATATCGAGCCTATAGCTATTTATGAGACGAAAACCAACATAGCCCGCAAGTCAATGACCCAGACTAAACGACAAGAAGATAAGGTAGCAGAGAATGCTAGCAACAAGAGGAAGTGGGAAGGTAACTATAATGAAATCTTGAGCCAACAAAACAAAGGGCATAAGGTGCTTAGAGCACACACTACTTGGCCAATTAACAAGAAGGCATATGCTGGATCGCTACCTCTGTGCAACCAGTTGAATGTGGGAATCAAGGGCACTGCAGGAGTGATTGCCCGGAGCGAAAGAATCGAAACCATGAAAACCAAACTAGAGGTGTTGGAGCACGTGAAGCGGTGCATGCCTTAAGAGAAGGGGAAACCGATCAAGACCCTAACAACATTAAAGATGAGATCAAATCTTAAAAGAGAAAGTTGTCTCGCTTTGCCTAATAAATCCTAAGTTGAAACTATCTTAGACTTTATCTCCTTAGGAGTTCTCGTTGTATTTCCCTTAAATTTCAGTTGTACGAACGATTTCAAATTATCTATCAAATTATCGTATTAGGAGAATTTTGTCAATATTAACTTAGGTTCCTTATTTACTCTTACAAACTACTCTCACGAATATCATGAAATTATAACGCTATTTTGACAAAAATGAGCAATGCATCGTTAGTCCTCAATTATACATGGCCTGATCAACTATGTATAATTCAGGAAGGTACCATGCCGTGCTGAGAGTAGTCACTCTAAAAACCTCTTGTTAAGGAAACAATTTTCTACTTATATCATGTTTTGTGTGCGTATTCATAGAACGCGTTTACTTTTGGAAATCGAATTAGTAACCATATCAACTAAGCAGACCTTCACTCCGTCTTACTATAAAGTTGGCATCATCTTATACCAAATCCTAAGCCGAGAAGCCAAGACACATTACTAGTCGCCCTATGACAATTCGCTATCGAATTTGGCTCGCCAATTAGAGAATTTAACTAAAATCACACATTCAACATAAAAATTAATTGCTGTAGAACTTGGTAGTTTCGATGCTCTCTTTCGGTATGGATTGGTTGGCGACATGTACCCAAGCTGGGTTTCATTGTGTGTGCCGAGAAGATTGTTCGCATCCCCTGAAGAAATGAAATCTTAATCATTACAGAGTGACGGAAGTAACCAGGGAAATGTGGACACGAATTAAACATATTTCGTTGCACTAAAAGCAGAGTACATGGAAAAGGATGTTCTTATTTTTTGGCACATGTCACTGCAAAGGAAGTTGAAGACAAGTCGGAGAACAAGAAGAAGCGGACTTGAGGACGTACCAATAGTTTAAGACTTTCCTGAAGTATTTCCTGAGGACTTGCGGATCTTCCTCGAACTTGACCAAGTGAGAGTTTCAAATTAATTAGGTACATGGTGCTGCACCTGTGCACGGGGCCCCTTATCGGATTGGCGCCTTCAAAATGGAAAGAGTTATCGGAGCAACTGAAGAGCTTCCGGACAAGGCCTTTATAAGACCCAGTTCCTCACCCTGGGGAGCTCCGGTCTTGTTTGTCAAGAAGAAGGATGGATCATTCCGGATGTGCATTGACTATCGGGAATTAAACAAACTAACAGTGAAGAACCGTTATCCACTCCCCAGAATTGATGATTTATTTGATCAGCTTCAAGGGTCGAGTGTCTACTCGAAGATCGACCTAAGGTCAGGTTATCACCAACTGAGGGTTCGAGAAGAAGACATTCCGAAGACTGCCTTCAGAACTCGTTACGGCCATTACGAATTTCAAGTTATGCCGTTTGGTTTGACAAACGCACCTGCCGTATTCATGGACCTTATGAATCGGGTGTGCAAACCATATCTGGATAAATTTGTGATTGTCTTTATTGATGATATTCTGATATATTCGAAGAACAAGCAAGAACACGAAGAGCACCTTAAGCTAATCTTAGAGTTGCTTAAGAAAGAGGAGTTGTATGCCAAATTTTCCAAGTGTGAATTTTGGATTCCCAAAGTATAGTTCCTCGGTCATGTGATCGATAGTGAAGGAATTCATGTGGATCCAGCCAAGATTGAATCCATTAAAGATTGGACATCTCCTAAGTCACCAACGGAGATTCGTCAATTTTTAGGTCTTGCTGGGTATTATCGAAGATTCATTGGAGAGTTTTCAAAGATCGCCAAACCAATGACTAAGCTTACTCAAAAGAAGGTCAAGTTTGTTTGGGGCGATAAACAAGAAGCAGCTTTTCAACTGTTGAAGCAGAAATTGTGTAGTGCACCAATCCTTGCCTTACCTGAGGGAAGCGAAGATTTCATCGCATACTGCGACGCTTCAAAGAAGGGTTTGGGCGCTGTGTTGATGCAAAGAGAAAAGGTGATTTCTTATGCATCACGCCAGTTAAAAATTCATGAGAAGAACTATACGACTCATGATTTGGAACTTGGAGCAGTAGTGTTCGCTCTCAAGATTTGGAGGCACTATCTGTACGGAACCAATTGTACAATGTTTACTGATCATAAGAGCTTACAACACGTTCTTGATCAGAAGGAACTAAACATGAGACAACGCCGATGGTTAGAGTTGCTTAGTGATTACGATTGCGATATTCGTTATCACCCAAGGAAAGCCAATGTCGTTGCTGATGCTTTGAGCAGGAAAGAACGAGAACCACCGTTAAGAGTTCGAGCCTTAGTTATGACTATTAGTTTGGACCTTCCTAAACAAATATTGAATGCTCAGACTGAAGCACGAAAACCAGAGAACATCAAGAATGAAGATGTTGGAGGAATGTTGGTTGAAAACGCTAAAAATCCAGAGGCGATTAGGATGGAAAAGTTGGAACCCCGTACGAATGGAACCCTATGCCTTAATGGCAGGAGTTGGCTACCTTGTTATAGCGATTTACGGACGGTGATCATGCACGAGTCCCACAAATTAAAGTACCAGCATCGAAGACACCAAAGCAACAAGATGTGCCTAAAAGAGCTCGTTTGAGAGAATCTATACTCTAAAAATGAATATTCAGATTTTTCCTTTTCTTTTACCAATAATAAACTAATGAATTATAATGAAAGAATGTATATCATACAGTTTATTGGAAGATTATCTTAGTTATAATATCTTTGTGTTCATTTTGTTTAGTGCATCATAATTTTAAATCAAATGCATCATAGTATTGAATTGTAATGTGCTACACGAGATTCAAAAGTTTATGCAAGCAAATCCATCAGAAATCATCACCATTTTCATTGAGGATTATGTCAAATCCTCAAATGGTTTAACAAAGGTTTTTGATGCAGCTGGATTCAGAAAATACATGTTTCTTGCGGGTCGTGTTCATCGTCTTTTGAAGACAAGGGCTTTTGCTAATGGAAGAGTTAGAGCAACTGCTGCAGTGTACACCTTAGAGTACTTGACAGCTGAAGTGTTGGAATTAGCTGGCAATGCAAGTAAAGATCTAAAGGTGAAGCATATAACGCCGCGTCATCTGCAGCTTGCTATCATATGAGATGAAGAACTCGACTCTCATCAAATGAACTATTGCTGGTGGCGGTGTAATCCCTCATATTCATAAGTCACTCATCAACAAGTCTGGTTAAGAGTAGACCGTTCATCTAAGAAATCAGTATGACAAACTTTTTGTCCTTGTAGCATTGTAATTCTTACTAGAAGCTCTTGTTTTTTAGCATCACCTTCGGGTGAAGGTTCTTTTGGGCTATTCCCATCAGAATCGTTTGACTTCTTGCAGATAAATAATCTCGAATGATGGCTGCTGTTCTTGATAAAGTTATCATTTTTATGAAAAAAATCATGTTTTGTGGTAATAAAAGATGTTTGTATAGTTTTTAATGATATCATGGTTTTGATATTTTGTGTTTTCTATTATGTTTTTGTGTTCTATTTGAAACTGTTTGAACTTGAACCTTCCTTATCATACAATTTATCTTGTTGTTCCATTGATACAAAAAGCTGGTTTGCTAGATCTAAACCCTCAAAAAATGTTAAAGAAGAACAAAATTAACGCTAAACACAAAAAAATTTTTTTTTGTTAATACAACTTTTTTTTGTTATTTTGATTTTTTTAGTATTGTGGTGAGAGGAGTTGTTTGTAAGAAAAATGTTGCTCATAGACGGATGACATCAAGAATAGAGAAGCCTCGTTTCTTAATTCTTGGAGGAGCTCTTGAGTATGAGCGTGTTTCTAACCACCTATCAAGTTTTGATACTCTGCTGCAGAAGGTTAGAGTTTTTTTTAATTTCTATTTACTCCATGTTACTTCCAATTTCAGCTTTGTAAATTTAGTATTGTCTGTATGCAGGAAATGGATCATCTAAAGACGACTGTGGCAAAGATAGACGCACACTAGCCGGATGTTCTTTTAGTTGAAAATCAGTTTTGCGATATGCACAAGAATATCTTCTTGCAAAAGACATATCTCTTGTTTTGAATATCAAAAGGCCACTTCTAGAGCGAATAGCTCAGTGCACAGGCGCTCAGATAGTTGCTTCAATCGACCATCTATCGTCTTAGAAGTTGGGAATTGGGATACTCTGATATGTTTCGTGTTCAAAGTTTCCAGGAAGAGCATGGAACTGCTGGACAAGCTGGAAAGAAGTTAGTGAAGACACTTATGTACTTTGAAGGCTGTCCAAAGCCATTTGGTTGCATGGTAAGTAGTTAAAAGAAGAAAGTGTTAGCTTGTTGAGTAGTATATTTTCTTATAAATATATTGATTGGAATTTTTAGATATTACTTAGAGGTGCGAATGGTGACGAGTTGAAGAAAGTAAAACACATTATCCAGATTGGTGTTTTCGGTGCTTATCATTTGGCATTAGAGACATCTTTTCTTGCTAATGAAGGAGCCTCCCTACCAGAGTTCCCATTGAACGTTGCTACACTAATAGTTGCACTTCCTGATAAACCATCAAATATTGAACAGTTAATTTCCATAATTCCTAGTTTTACTGCCCCTACGAATGAGAAACCCCCTCAGGCTTCCCCCGAGACACACAATGTCTCCATATCAGAGATGTTCTCCTCTATCATAAGCCAAAAGTCTGAACTCGGCCCAAATGCTTCAAAGCCCACAGCATTCTTGTCCTCAGTTGCATTTGCAAAATTTGATGCATGTAAGCAGATAAGTACAGTAGTTTCAAATGGTTTTGAGCCTTCAAAGGAAAGCTCTGACAATAGTAAGAATACCATTAGTGCGGACCGTGCAACTACAGATGGAATATCTCTTAAGTTGGATGCGAGGACTGGGAAAGATGATGCTACTACTACACCAAAGGAATAGTTCCCTCCTTCCCCTTCAAATCACCAAAGTATATTTTTTTCTTTGTCATCCCAGTGTGTGTTGAAAGGAACTGTCTGTGAGCGGTCTTACCTATTTCACATTAAGTATTATGGCAACTTTGATAAATCACTAGGCCGGTTTCTTTAAGACGATTTGTTCGATCAAGTATGCCCTTAAAAAATCTCTCTCACACATACATACACACAATCACACTTTTATTATATGTTGTTGGTTTACAGGGTTACACATGCTGATCATGTGAGATGCCATCAGAAGCACATGTACAATGCCCATATCTGTAAAGAAGTTGCCTGAATTTTTGTTACCAAGAGAAAAGGAGGGTAAAATTTAGTTGTGGCACAAGTGTTTGAGATGTCCACGGACTGGTGGTATCCCTCCTGCAACTTAAAAGAATAGTGATGTCAAATGCAGCATGGGGTTTATCCTAATTTTATAAACCCTAATTTTCTTGTGCTTTATTTTGCTAATTTTATGGAAAATAATATTTGATTAGGCTAATTATAAAGTATTTTACATGTCAAAAATTGTTTGTTTATGTGTTTGTATGAGTAATGCTTTTGTTGTAAAGAAGTGATATAGTAAGTTCTACTTTGTGGCAAATAATGTTCGATTCGGTTAATTATAGTGTCTTTTACATGTCGAAAAGTATATGTTTATGTCTTTGTATAAATGATGCATTTGTTGTAAAGAAGTGATGTAGTAGGTTCTACTTTTATGGCAAATAATATTCGATTAGGTTAGTTATAGTATATTTTACATGTCAAAAAGTGTTTGTTTTATGTGTTTATATGAGTGATGCAATTGTTGTGTTGAAGTGATGCAGTAGGTAACTGTTAGTTGCACATGACGTTAAATTATGTTTGGCGAAGTGTGTTTTGTTCGAAAAAGTATCTGTTTTTTTGATTACTTAATGCAGTTATGTATTGAAGTGATGTAGTAGGTACCTGCATATGAGGTTAGATTAGGTTAGTTGAAGTGTGTTTTATGTGTCAAAAAGTGTTTATGTGTTTGTTTGAATGTTTAATGTATAAATCTATTACATCACAATGTTATCTACTGCATCAGAATGAATAATCTACTGCATCACAAATGTATAAATCTAATGCATAACAATTACTACATAACAATGTTATGAATGTATAAAATTATAAATCTATTACATCACAATGCATAAATCTATTATATCAAAATGTTATTAACTGCATCACAATGTTAAAATCTAATGCATCAAAATCCATTAAACTAGTACATCACATTGTTATTTTACTGCATCATGATGCACTAAGCAATAACACCATGATGGAGTAACTATGATGCATTAAATATGAATAAAAAAGATATTGAAGATACTTCATAAACAATGAGATTCTATTAAATTAGTTGATGTTTAGTAATAAATGTTATATGTTTTACAACTAAAAACATGTATTGTAACAATTGGTGCATCATAGTGTATGCAACTGGTGCATCATAATTTATATATCAAGTGCATCACAATGTTATATATTTTTTTTTAAATTATGCTGCATCACAATATTTTTGATACTACATCATAATGTTATCATATTACTGCATCACAGTCTTACCATAATGTTGAATCATAATATAATTTTACTGCATCACAATGTTAATTTACTACATCACAATGTTATACATACTGTTGCTACTTAATGTTATCATACTGCTAAATCAAAATAAAATTATACTGCATCACAATAATGTTTTACTGCATTAGAATGTTACCATATTACTTCATCACAATGCTATCATATTGCTGAATTGCAATATAATTTTACTTCATCAAAATAATAGTTTTACTGCATCACAATGTATATTTTACTGCATACGCTGTAAACCCAAAATCACTACCTAACCCTAAAACAAAAACGGCTTAACCCTAACATGTATACCTTAACTAGTAAACCCTAAACTCTAAACACACTTTTTGGAGCTTAGAAGTAGTAAGCATGAGGCCTTCCATATGTTTGTCACATTGAAATAATATCTACTACATCACGATGTTATGTACTGCATCTAATGATATAAGTCTACGGCGATCACAATATTTAATCTATTGTTTTAAAATATTATTCTACTGCATCACAGTGTTAACTACTGATTCATCACAATTATAAATCTAATGTTCAAAATAATATAAAACTTTACTACATTACAATGTTATTTTACTACATCATGATGCATAAAACAATAACACATGATGCTAAGTTAACTAATGAATTCATTTTAAATCTGAACATAACAAAAACTAGAGATAATAATGTATGATGTACTACAAAAACACATACAGTAAAAGTATTGATGTACAACCAAAATAAACTGATGCGGTGTACAATACAAAAGTAACAAGCTATATATTACCAAATGCTTTGTTAAAATGGACATTTAGTGTTTCTTACTAATTACTGCTTTTCAGTATCTACTACTTGCTACCTCTATATCTTCACCAAACATAACCTTGGTAAATGATACGGTATAAAAACAATGCCAAAAACAAAGAAAAAATACAGAACCAAGTGTGCCACTTTAGAAAAAACTGGCTTCAAGTTTATTATTGGTAAAAGAATAGGAAAAAATTTGAATATTTATTTTGGCATATAGATACTCTCAAACGAGCTCTTTTAGGCACATCTTGTTGCTTTGGTCTCTTCGATACTGGAAATGCCAGTTTATAGATCCTGAAATCATGGCTGCATTGAACCTTCATCTCAGACTTACAAAATTCAACCTAAAAAAGCACAAACATGATATATTAACACTGTGATGCACTTGATATAAAACTTTAATGCAGTACATTAAGGCAATGTGATGCAGTGAATATGACACAGTGATGTACTAAAATTAAATAAAAGAGATGCACTAGACATGCTACTGTAATGCATTAGATTGTTTGTGATTCACTAAAGATACTAGTACATCATTTTCAGCAGCAAGAAGTAGAAATGAATCCCGTGAGCCGATAAAAGACTTCTAGTAGCGGCAGTAAGCAATAGGAAAGCAAGTGCAAGTTCTTTCCTGTAAATTCTATTTTTTCTTTTTTCTTAACAACCGGAGTCTCTCGTTCCTTTAGTTTACCAAGCATTTTAACTCCTGATTCAGATAACCGTCTCTGTATCTTTTCTTCACTAAAACTCTTTGATTCCTGATCTGCAAATTCTAATAAGTCTGATTTAGATGATCTCTTGGTTTTCTTGGTGACTACCCATTTGTATGCAATTCTAATTTAGAATAAGCCCAAGACCACTGCATTGAATTTCGTTACCGACATTGTGTTCTCAAATAGTAAGTATGGCATTAAGAATGGGAATGATTTTAGTGATGGGAGAATGTTTAAGATTGACATGGTAAGAGGCACCTAACAAATTACCCAAATTGGTAATTCGGCTTCTAGTATGAACATTGTTAATGGAAGAATTACGCAGAATAGAGTGAATGAGTAGAAGGGTAGGATCATTTTCCGTAAAAGAAAAAACAAGAAGATCAAGTTTGCCTATTTCCACTTTGATAACTGCAAAACAACCAAAATTTTACCTAGTAACTTTAACTGACATATTAAATTCAAATTGATTATATTAGTGATAATATAAATTTTCCATCAAAGTGACTTAGAAGGTTTTATGCATTACTAATTATGACTTTATGACCCATTTGAGCAGTTGCTTATAGTTTTTTTCTTCTTTTTTACCCGTTTGACCCATTAGAGAAAGTATAACACAAATCAACCCATTCATAAGTAAACGTATAGAAATCGCCATGTATATAGCTTATCACGGATTCACATTTCAAGTTATAGAGAGAACAGTTGAATGAAACAAACCTTGGAGGAAAGGATAGCGAGGAGGCAAAGACGAAAGAGTTGCATGGGGCCCGAATGCCATCGATGCTGTTTTTTCTTATAAGGTTCATACGACTCGGGCAATTCACAAAGAATTTTAACATCATTAAAATAGATGAATTTCCACCCTTTTAAATGTTCTCTAACAGCAATGTCCATATCTTCAACTGTAGTTCTTTAAAGCTAACCACCTGAATCTTCCAAAGCTTTGATTCTCCAAACACCAGCAGTGCCATTGAACCCAAAGAAATTAAGAAAGTAACCGTTAACTAGTTGTTCGACTTCAAATTGGAAGCATAAATTGATGTTTTGTAGCCTTGTGA
>BQNB010095237.1:7449-25916 GCA_026074375.1 Tanacetum coccineum
ATTTCTTAAGGTGAAAACTATAAATATCTCTCCCTTTGTCTCTCCTAGGCCACGACCAAAACCAAAAACCCCTAAACAATCCATAAAATTTTATTTACAACACATCCAAGTATTCTTACAACATATCTAAGATATACCAAGAAGGTTTAAAGGTTTAGTTAAGTATTTGCAAGGGTTAAGCAAGGAAGGTTTTGGATTAGGGTTTCATAAGAATTAGGGTTTTCATAGACTTGGAAGCTAGGGTTTGTTTGCTAAACTAGGGTTTAGATTTTGTTGTTCATCATCATACATCATATTAAGGTTATCTAAAAACCTTAATCTCTTTACATTCAGAATTTTATGTGTATATAATGAGTATATGTAGTTAATCACCATCTAGGAAACTTATTTACATGAAAAATGGATTTTTTTACTTGTGATCATGGTATGATATACTTTCATATATGTTATAGGGATGTTAATATCATGTGGGAATGGTAGTATAAGTATTGCACAAGTGTGGTTTATGTATACAAAGTATATATAAACTAGTGATTTTAAAAGTTACCTAATAAGTTTATAAGTATAAGGACTTGTTGATCTTGTTATCTTGGAAAATAATTGGACAAATCATGGACTAAGGACTTTAAGTATGTAAGACATGTGATATAAATAGTTGTAGAGGACTTGTAACAAGTTACTAAACTAAAGAGTTACAAAAACCCAAAACATTCTGTGTAAATTCAAAATATAACATATTTATTTTATACTTTTATGAAATACTACAAGTTACAACGATCGTAGGCATGTAGAGAACTTGAAAAACCGATTTATAACGAAGGAGATACGCCATTTGTAAGTTACACGATAATAAACGCGTTTATAAAAGAAATTTTATAAAAACTCATTACAAACCACCTCTGATATAAAAGGTTGGATATTTTTCTCAGATATTACATATTTTTAGGATTCCAAAACATTAAGAATCATAATTTTTCGATCAATAACGAAGGAGTTATGGATTTTTCCGTGTTTACGATAATTAAAGTTTATAAAAATAATTTTATAAACTATGAACAGTAAAAATCACTATTCATATCAGATACATTTTGGAAAATACATTAATTAGATAAAACTTTTAATTACGAAGACGTGCTCGAAAGAATCACTAAAATCAGAGTTAAAACGAATAAGATACGACATTTATGAGTTTACGATAACTAAATTTATAAAAATAAATTTATAAAAGTGTATGAACAGTAAAAATTACTGTTCACCAGAGGACTTAAAATATGAAAATGTAATATTTTGATAACTCGTCTTAATACGAAAGCGTGGACATAAGAAACGTAAGAAACAGATTTAAATGAGAAAGTTACGATGTTTTTACTAAAGTGATATTTATAAACGTTTTTACTTTATAAATATGATTTCACAAATACGATTAGATGGTGATGTAGCTATATAGAATTATATACGGTATTAGTTATTCAAAGTACTTAGTACTCATACGGCCTATAATTAATTAGGTTGCATTCGGGCGTATTTGTGACGCATTTTCACGCATTTGATTTACATTGTTAACTCATCCACTCGAGGTGAGTTCATAGCCCCACGTTTTACATTTATAATGATTTACAAGTTTTAGGGTGAGAAACATATGCATGTTTTACAATTGGACGCAAGTGGACATTTCACATTACGATTACGTGTTTGTGATAGGTCTTGAATTTAGGATCAATAAGCAATAAAGTGTGTGTTTAGGTGTAGTGTGTATGCTTATAGAATTTAGAGAGAGAAAGAGAAAGATAGAAAGTAGAGAGAGAGGGGCGGGAGGATGAGGAATTAGAGAAACGATTAGAATGGAGATTTGAATACCACAACTCACTAACGGGAGGTGGGGGGGGGGGGGTATTTATACCATATACAAGGAGGAGCAAGGAGCTTCTTGTCTCTTAGCTTTAGCTATTTGTCGGGTCTCGTGACTATATTTTTTTAAACGTCACGTAGCCTATCACTAACTATTACATAATATTATTATATATTTATTACTCAAGACTTTTTATCACATAAGATTATCACTTTTATCATTCCTAACAATCTTCCCCCAAGGGACGATCATTGAGATCTCTCTTTGATTGCATTAATGATCATCATTTTCTTATTCGTAACAATCTCCCCCTAAAGGATGATCATTGAGATCTCTCTTGTGACCTTTAATCTTTAATGCTCGTTTGTCTTGAGTCTTGATGTGTAATAGTGGTCTTGTTCCAATCATGCTCTAGTGATCTTGATCTTGATCTTTCCATTTTCCTTTTTGTCTTTGCCTTTGAGATCTTTTCATATCATCATTCTTTACCGTGAATCCATCTTGATTTGTCTTTTAAAGCTTCTAACCAACATACTATACTTTCCCTGACTAGCTTACAATCTTCCTCATGTAGAACTTTTGTCTTGATCAACAATTTTGATGTTTTGAGGAAGTTCTTTGATTTATCAGAGTTGCGGAAGTGTATCTTTGAACTTTGAGTATGAGATATGAAGGAATGAATATGACGGTGTTCATGCTTCTGAAAGGTAGAGATGTTGTTGTTCATAAATGTATCTCCCCGGTTGACTTCCCCCCAGTTCGTACCGCATGACTACAAGCAGTTCAACTGCTTCCCCCCAAACATACAACCATTCGTAACACATACTTCACACAGACAACTCATAGAAGATAGAAACTATAACCTTCAGATCAATAAAGTCCCGGATGATGTATACACCAAGGTCAATTAAGTCCCAGATGTACACATTTCTTCCCCCCAGTTGTTGCACTATGTTGTATACACCAAAGTCAATTAAGTCCTGGATGTACACATTTCTTCCCCCTAATTGTTGCGCTCTATCGAAATATTCAGCTAGAACACTTCTCTTCCCCCTGATTATATTTGATGACCATCAAACATAATCATAATCTTGTTACGCCTGAATATTCGATAGTGAAGTCATGGAGGAGTGCGGGTCTAAGCATGAGAGTAATACTAACTTTATTCCAAACAATCTCCCCTCATCAATAGTTGACCATCATAAGTAACATTGGTAATCTAACACTTCTCTTAAATGAATCAAGGAAATATTGTTTGTGTTTTTCGAAAAAAAATTCCGAAAAAACACGATAACTACTAGATCACTTAGATTACTAGTTAATACTAATTGAATCATTAAGCAATCATTTTCAAATTAGTAACCTACATTCAGCATTGGCTTGATGTTAGCACTGGTAGGATTTCCATTCAATCATTGTGAAATACTTAATTTAAGTATCACTCTTAAATGTTTCGGCAATGTCACTAAGACATGCAATATCACATAGACATATAAGCGACTCTTGTACTTTTTGTATCTTCGATGTTTAATACAAATGTACTTTTGTATCCTATGTGAGATTTATGATTTGATCTCATTTGGCTCTAGACTCAATAAGTGCGTTTTGGTTTTTGTGATCGGAGGCTGGAGTAGACTGCCACCTTTTCAATATTAACAATCTCGGAGTGAGATGTCAATAGATTATGCGTTTAATCTCCGTGACAATGAAACAAGAATTCTTTTGAGAGAATCTTCAGTGGCTGGGAAGGGTTGTGCATTGCATCACTGGGTCCATGATGTCTTACTTCAATACCAAATATAATATTTGTGAAATTCGATAGATTATGTATTGACCCGTTTCTGCTAAAGTTGTGGAGGGCTTCTTTCTTTTCACCCCTTTGCAACATCATTTTTTGTCATTTCTTCAAACCCCTTCAAATGTAGACCAAGAGTCATTTACTATATATGTTTGTGATTGTTCTGATGATAGCTCATGCCTTTGTTGACATTATTCCCATTCACATTCAACTCCATCATACCTAAGGACTTCTATTCTATCTATGGAATGTCCCTGGGTAGATCCCTCCGGTTCTGGTTGGATCATGGGATAATACCCAACCTTACCACCTTATTTCTTCTTTGATCATCGTGAGGTAGTTGGTTGATGGGTATTAAGATCGAAACCATAAAACCATTTGAAAATCAATAAAGCGTCTTGTATATAATGTCAAAACATTTAACACTTTGAAAGTTTTACTTTTGAGAAATACTCCCCTACGCATGTGTATCGATATTCAAAATTATTTTATTCAAATTTATTTTGCACATGGAAGAAAGAGTTGATTGCACTTTGAGTCTTTTAGATCACTTTGTTATTCCACACACTTAAGCATTTATCTTTCTTGATCACATTTTAATCTAATTTTCTCCCCCTCAAAAATAGCATACCATATGATATTTTTGACATCAATGGATTAAAATAGCTATATGAGATTTTGAAAACACATGGGAGAAAACGGATATAGCATGATTATCATTTGGAACCTTTTTTAATGTTTTAAACAAATTTGAAAAATAGTTACGTCAAAGTATGTTGATATCTAAAACAAATGGTCAGTAGATTGCTCACTCATCATCCTGTTAATTTCCGGAAACGGTCGTAACCGGACACAATCTTTACCATTTTCTTGTTTATCGATATAAACACACTTGTCAACAACTACTTTGAAATCGATTATCATTCATTTGTTCAAAACATTTTCCTTTATACTCCCCCTTAATAATTAAACACTTCATTTTGTATGCCACCGCAATTATATTGAGGGATAGAGTTAAGATGCCTTGGTATATCACTGAAGAACCACTTTTGAATCCACTGAATGTTTTGGATACATAAATTTTGACTTTTATGAGATGTATCCAACAACATTAAAGGCATTTGATTTTTAAAAACTCCCCCTCAAAAATTGATCCATTTATAAAAATGATTCGAATTTTCAAAGTATCGAGAGAAGGGAGTGTTGAACACACAATTTTTGAAAGATTTTGAAAAATCTTTTTGATAAAATCTTGAAAAATTGTGTTCAACATTTTCAAAAGCATTTACTTGAGCTAAACTCAAGTCCGAGAAGGTGAAAGCTTCTCGTTGTTAGGATAAATGCACAAAAATGTACACTTTCCTTTATTTGAAGAACGAGTCCTAAGCTGACATTTACTTAGAAGTCGTATGTCCCGAGCACACTTTTTGAAAAGATGTTGATAAAAAATTGCTCGAGACAAAGAAGATTTCTCTTCTTTTAAAGATAAAGCGCACTGAAGCGTACACTTTCCTTTTATTTAAAGACCGGGTTGTAATCTGACATTTGATTACAAACCATTGACATCAAATTTAGACAACAAACTTTGGAACCCATTAAGCACTGTGCTAACGGGTTTGCCAAGTTTTAAAAACCACTTTAAAGTTGTGTCAATTCGATATAAAGATGTTGAGTTCCAACGAGAGCTTGAAACCGGTGTTTCATTTGAAAACAACTCTCGTGGAATCAACGGAGATTTAAAATTCCTTTTGATTTTCCATTGATTTTTGAAACTCGGTGTTTCATGTGGAGTTTTAAATCTTGTTGACGAAGAAGATTTCCATTTGTTATTGTCATTTGATGAAACATTCCGAAAATTTGTTTTTGCATCGTTTGAAAATCTTTCTTTCATGTTTATGATCGAAGAAAAGTCATTCTTGTTTTGCATTGAAAGCATTTCTGATTTGGAATATTTGAAAGATTTCGAATGACTTTGCTTTGGTCTCCACACTTGTTTTACCGGTGTAAAACGAGAGTGTGGAGTTACAAAAACTTGATTCTTTCCTTTTAAAGGACTTGTCTTAAAACTCTTTTGAGAAGTAGATGCTTCAAAAGTTTGAGATTCCTTAATTGGCCTCCACACTTGTTTTACCGGTGTAAAACAAGAGTGTGATGTTTCAAAAGATTGATTCTTTGCATTTGAAGCTCTTGTCTTAAAATCCTTTTGAGGAAAAAATGTTTCAAAACTTTGAGATTTCTTAGAAAACTTCCTATCTTTTTGTAAAGAATAGGTTGTAAACTGAGAAACCCTTCTTAAAAACGGTTTTGAGGATTCACCCGTGTGAACCTTTTCCGAAACACTTTCTTTAGGTTTTGAAGATTTTGAAACATTGATGTTCCATTTTTTCCGATTAAGAGAATCAAACTTCACTTTTAAAGCATTATACAAAGTTCTCAACTCATGATATTCTTTTTGACAAGAATGAATATCTTGTGATGCCAATTTTGATTATAAAGATGCAATTTTTTTCAAAAACTGATCTTTTTCATTTTTAGGCAAAGACTGTGTAGTGGCTGGTTTTGACAAATCCTTTTGCACAACAATTTTGGGAATGAACCATGATTTTGAAATTTGAGAGTTTATCAAATGTTTATCAGAAGGTGGTTTTCCCAAAATTGAAGATTTATCAAACTTAGTTTCCGCAGACTTTCTTTTCAGATTTTCCAATTGATTTCTCAAATGATTAATTTCTTTCAAAAATTGATCTTTTCGGCTTTAGAATCATCGACCTTACGAGCCAATTGTCATTCAAGAACAACTTTTGTTTTTTCAAGTTTTTCAAAATACGCGTCAATTTTGGCTGTTCTGTTTGACAATTCAAGATTGACATCAACAAAATCTTTTAACTTTTGAGCAATGATTTTTTCGAGATGAATAACCTTTGATTCAAAATCATAATTTTTGATATCAAAAGAATTTAATTTTCCCAATGTTGCCCTTTTTTCTTCATCAGCGAAAACATTCTCAAGATTATCGATTTTTATCAACAAATCAGAATTTTCTTTTATTTTTTTTGCTAAAGACTCTTCCAGGTCACCAATCTTTATTTGAAAAACACTTGTTTCGTTTTCAAAAAGATTTTGTTTCTCCCCCGATTCCTTGTGAAGTTCAGAAATATCCAATTGCTTTTTTTTGAAAAATTCAATCTTGCCAAAAATTGATCGAACTTAGTTTCAGCAAATTCAAACAATTGAGACTTCAGATTTTCTGCCTCATTTTGTGTTACATTTGAAGTTTTTGTTTGAACCCGCGACTTTTTGATTGAATCAAACAAGCTTTGGTAAGTCAACTTCAAGTGTTCATTCTCCTTAATTAATGACGCCACTTGATATTCCAACTCAATGTTTTTAGTTTCAATTTCATCAAAATTGACCTTAACTTTGACTTCATCACAATGATTAGTCTCAACTCTTGACCTTTGAACCGAATCAAACAAATCTTTATAAGTCTGTTTCAAATGAGCATTCTCGATTTGTAATGATGCCATAAAATTCTCATTTTCTTTTTGCAATGTTTTCAAAGAATTATTTTCTCGAGACTTGTGCTGAAGTGCGATTTCAAAAGCAATACTCTTTGCCTCAAATTTTGACAAATCTTTTTCCAATTCAACAATTCTTTTTGACAATTCCTGTGTGACTTCAAATGCATCTTTACAAACTGTATCAGCCTTTTGATTCTCAGTTGAAACATCTTTTGACTCTTTTGAAATTCTTTCAGTTTCATCATGTAAATCCTTATTCCTTATTTCCACACAAGAGGTTATGACAAGATTCTTGATATCTTCAGCTAAGGATGCTTCCAAGAGTTGATCTTTTAAAAGCTCATTTTGTTTGAAAGTTTCATCAAGATCATTTTCCACTGAAACAAAAACATCTTTCATTTCTTTTACATCTCTTTTAAATCGATTTTGAAAGATTTCAAAATACAAATGCCATTCTCGAAGAATTAATTTCGCTTCTACACAAACATCGATTAAGCGAAGTTCTTCTGGAGACGTATAGAAAATGCTTGTTCGTTTAGAATTCTTTTCTAGAAACTCAAACAATTTTTTGAAAACATTTTCCATTTCATTCAAATCCACAAGCATTGGATTTGCACTAGGCATTGATGCCATGCTTGGTTTTTTCTTAGAAGAAATTTCTTCAAAAGATATAAAAGATGATGGAAAATATGTTGATTCAGCAGAAAGTTCTTTTTGTGGAACAAAATCGTCATAAAGTTTGTTCAATTTTCCGTAATCGATTGGTTTTATCTTTAACTCTTGAACTTTTTCATCTTTTTGAAACTCGTTCATTTTTAATCGACTCTTTTCAGCATCCTCAAGAGTATCCTCAGAATCAAACACATGCAGTTGTTCATTCTCATCACGAAGTTCATAAGCACGATACAACTTAGGAATTTTAGCATAAGCTTGTGAAAGAACATAAGGACCGTTATATCCCAAACCCGACTTACGTAAGTTGTCCCGAAAAGCTTTTTGTTCATTTGTAAGCAACCGAAGTGTTTCAGTTGATTTGCCCATTTTACAAACAACGTTTTCAAGATCTTTGATTTTAGCTTGTAACTGCAGAATATCATTAAGATATTTTTCCTCTTTGTCACGCTGTGTTTGATTGAAAATCGTTTGTGTCTTTTGATATTCCTCTTTTTGTCTTTTATAGTCAATAACTGCTAAGTCCAATTTATCACGTTGTTGTTTTAGATCTCGAATGATGTCTCGATCACGAATAAATTGAGACTGAGCTTGTTGATTGAAATGTTTTGCTTGTCTATCAGCCTCAAGAAATTCGTTGAGATAATTGTTATCCCCTTTGATGTTTTCTAAAACCCGAACCCTTTCCTTATACAACTCAAGCTGACCAGTCAAATTCGTGTTTTGCCGTTGGACTTTTTGAGCAAATAATTGTTGGTTCTCATTTGATTCCATTTTTCTTATTTATCACAACGAATCCAAGTAATTTTCAACACAAACCCAAAAATTCAATCCAAATTCTCACACAAACCAAATCACACACAAGCTATCACAGTTTTCTCAAAAGTGTCAATCGAAAATGAATCACAAGATCGATAAAACCAAAAATGTGCCCAAAACCAATTCTCAAGCGTTTTTTAGACCTTTTTCGCAAAGTAAAACATGTACACAAATTCGAAGAAACCGAGAGTGTGATCCTATAGAAACATCAAATTTGATAAGCAATTAAAAACCGTGTCCCAAAAATTATATCCTAAAATTTATCCAAACTATTAATTAACAAAGAAATAGTATGAAAAGTCTATCTTAAAAATGCTACCCCAAAACTAATTTTCGGTAAAATGCAAAACAAGGCCAACACCAAAACTTACTACTCACTCAAAAAAATAAAAATGGGTACACAGTCCTACTACCAAAATCACCGGCCCAAATGTGGTGTATGTAATACTTGGCTCCTCTTTCTTATATAATTTTGGTAGACACCAATTAGAAGCCCAATACAACTTAACCCTACTATGTTTGGTATAAAAGACTATAACCCTTAACCTACAAACATACATCTAACGTCACCTCTTATTTTCTCTCTCAGCCACTCACACGACACACTTCTTATCTTGAATCTACAACACAGTACCCGACTCACATTCAATCACCAAAATAAAACCAATCATTCATCTTGACAATATTTTGAATCACAGATGACTATTCTTTCTTTCAGATTAAGCAAATATAAAATACTACAATTTTCTACTTATGTTTGACCCAAGATTTGTACAACCTCACAGGTAGATATTTTACTTTATTAGATGTTTTTTTTATATTGACCGAAACAAGATAAAAGAGATGAACAATCTTGTTCTTTTCTTTCTTTTAAGTTTTTCGTAAAATAAACAACGAAGCCATGTCTTCAACAAAATTTGATCTATGATGATTAGGTTTTTCGTTGTCTATATCGTTGAAAGATCTAGAAATCTTATATGAGATGTGAATAAAACCCGACTGAGATCTTTACTTGTTTTGTTTGTTGTTTTTCCTTTTTGAAAGAAACAAAAGATAAGAGAATAACAAAAATTGTTATAACTCTTTCTTTGATTTTCGGATAGTGAAAAAAGAGGATTTTTTATAGATCTATGATGATTGTTCTTCCATGTGCTTAATCTTTTAAAGGTCACAAACTTGAATAAAGCACATGAATGGGAAGAAATCTGAGGTCATTTGTTGTTTTCGAGTCTGGATGTGAGATATATATGAGTTGAGGGTGATTATATGAAAGTGAAAGGATTTGGTTGTGCTCATGGTTTGGTTTCTGTCACTCTGTATGTATTCTTTTTCGATAAAGATTGTACTGAGTTAACTCGGTAAGAATCGAGTAAACTCAGTAATGACTCGATAAGAATAGATCTATGATGAATAATTTTTGTGTAGTTTTGATCTTTTAAAGGTCTTTTAAACTTGTTGATATACACACAAAAACAAATCTAAGATCAAAATAAAGTCTTGTCCGAGTTTGATTACGAGTATGTTTTACTGAGTTTGATCCGAGTTTGTTAAAATGCGTGTTTGACTGAGACAAAAAGTTAAGATCGAGTTTAAACTTTGACTAAAAAATCAAAACTCTATAAAATCAGTTAAAGAACTGAGTTTGACCAGTCAATGAATTTGTAACAAACTTATTCCGAATTTGACTTAAAACTACTGAATATAAAAAATAAGCACAAATAAGCAGATTTTGAACTATTTTGGCCACGATTCTTACGATAAAACCGTAAGCAATCAATCTGCATAAAACACAACCAAAATTAGCATAATAAGCACAAAATAAGTTGTTTTGACCAGATTAAGCAGTTTGACTTTTATGACAAAAAAATAAGCAGTTTTGACTCGAAATAAGCTCACGACAAAAAACTGAAAAACAGAATAAGCACACGAAAAGTCAAAATAAACACAACTGCAAATCAGAACCGAATAAGCTCGAAATAAGCTCAAATAAGCCACCGAAAAAAGCTGTCAGAATAAGCAGTCCGAATAAGCTCTCCTAAACAACACTAAATCGCTCCTGCAACTCTGATACCACTTGTTAGGTCTTGAATTCAGGATCAATAAGCAATAGAGTGTGTGTTTAGGTGTTGTGTTTGTTTATTCTAGAGAGAGAAAGATAGAAAGTAGAGAGAGAAAGAGGAAGGAGGAGAATTAGAGAAATGATTAGAATGAGATTAGAAGACACACCCACTAATGAGGTGGTGATGAGGTATTTATACCCAATTACAAGGAAGAGCAATAAGCTCTTGTCTCTTAGCTTTTAGCAATTTGTCGGGTCTCGTGACTTTATTTAAGTCACGAGCCTATCACCTAACCTATTACACAATATTATTTCTTTATTTATTACAAGACTTTTATCTCAATAAGATCGTCACTTTTATCATTCCTAACATATATATATAAATGTCTAAGTAAAAATATATATTATATATATATTTTTATATATATACATTGTTCAGCACATTATTAAATTCTCATTTATCTAGTTTTATCATGTGCGTTTTCTAATATTTACTAAGTATAATAATTTATAAAAATTTTGGCATGACCCGTTCGTGTTTACACGTTTTCCAAAGTGGTAGACTTTTATAAAAACCATTTTCAACTCACTTTCAATCCTCTCTTCATATCTACAAACTATACATCGTCAAAACCCTTTTACTATTTAATCAAAAGACTATTTGGACCCTTATTGGGCTTTTAGGCTCAATAAGCCTAATTTTATTACTCGACACGTCTAACGTTCAAAATAAGTTAAACGTATAGCGTCTAAGTCGTACGCTATTAAATAAGCTATTTCATGAACTTATCCAATAAGCAACACCGTAGCTTTACGCCTTGGTGTATTGTATTTATGTTGGGCCTTGGCCCGTTAAGTCTAAAAATGTAGTTTTACTTATCCATATAGTCCGATAAGCAAAACATTAAATAATAAACACGCGACTTAATAATAAGCTATCAATAAGCTCACAATAAGTCAAACCATAATAAGCCAAACCACATAACCTTAAGAATAAGCTTGTGGCGTTGGTCTTGTATGTGGAACGCGGCTAAAAGCCCAAGCAAAACATATTCGGGCTTATTTATTAAGCCGAATAAGTTTACCATTTGTCCTTTTAAGATAAGCTAGAAAATAAGCTAATAAATATAAGCTGAAATAAAATAAGCTAAACCATCACTTCTTCTTTCTTTCCTTATTTGGGCTGAACCAAATATAAGCCCATTAAGCTCAAAATAATCAAATAAGCTTTTCCAAAAGCTTATTAACATAAGCCAAATATAATAAGCTATAACATACCATTTTTATTATACAAAAATAACCATGATCACAAAACTATACTTGTAATTTTAAAATCTTTGTTTTTACAAAATAAGTTGTACAACTAGTATGTATGCATCAAGATGATTATGAATAAAAGATTTGAAGACTTACAAAGTTTGAAGGTTTTTAGAAGGATGAACAAGACTAATACAACCCAAATGTTGTTTAACAAATACCCGAATGATACAAATGATCAAACCTTCAATAAATCTTCAAGAGTTTTTGATCAAAGATGAAAAGTTTATGGATTTATATATGTGTGTGTGTGTTTTTCGTGGACTAGGAAGACAAAAGAGCAAAAGAAAACTCAAATGCTAAGTGTGTGTGAAATATGAATGAACAATGGGAAGTGACATGGTATATATATGCAAAGTTTGCTTCACACACTAAAAGTGTGTTTGTGTGTGTACCGTGGGATAAGACAAGGTGTAATAGGACAAGAGGAAGAGAAGGGAACAAAATGATCTCCCAATCACATTCAAGCTAGGACAAAACATGAGTTGTAAACCTTGTCTTATTGATTTGAATTCAAATTGGCATCTTTGGTTCACATGGTGTTTGTTTGGACGCATACAAGACAAAGGAGGGGGGACCAAATGATTTTTAATATTTTAAGATGCTAGTGCTCTTGTTTGATTTAATTTCCAAGCCTTCCATGCATATGCTTACATTTTAAATAAAACACGATTCACGCAAGTAACGAAACGAATAACGGTACCTCCAAAAATTATGAAATTTTAAATATTGCCTTAAAATATAAAAACGTGGCTATTGCCAAAATACTACAACGTTTGGTGTCCCGGTTCACTCCCGGCGACGATTCTTAGATAAATAGCGGGAAAACTTCCCGGTTAAACGTAAAAGTTAAACGAAACTTTAAAAATTCAAATTAGAGACCGTAACGGCTAAATTAATAAACGGAAATTTACGGGGTGTCACATCCTTTCCCTATTAAAAGAGCTTTATCCTCAAAGCTTACGACGTAGCACCTGCCACAGGCGCAAAAATTAGGAATAGATGAGGGTACTTCTTTTGTATTTGATCTTCACGCTCCCAGGTGAACTCAGGACCTCTCCTAGAGTTCTAGCTTACTTTGACAATCGGAATACGACTCTTCTTTAGACGTTTGACCTCATGGTCTATGATCTCGACAGGTTCTTCGATGAAGTGGAGTTTGTCATCGATTTGGATTTCATCCAACGGTATAGCAAGAGGTTCATCAACCATGCACTTCTTCAAATTCGAGACGTGAAACATACTATGAACTTTACTCAACTACTCTGAGAGTTCAAGTCGGTAGGCAACTGTTCCTACTTTGTCTATTATCTTAAAAGGTCCAATATAACGAGGGTTTAGCTTTCCCCGTTTACCAAAGCGTATCACCCCTTTCCATGGGGACACTTTTAGCATGACCTTATCTCATATTTGAAACTCAAGGGGTTTCCGTCTTACGTCAGTATAACTCTTTTAACGACCGCGGGCAGCTTGGATACGACTCTTGATTTGAACGATCTTCTCAGTCGTCTCGTGGATGATCTCTGGGCCAGTGAGCTGTCTATCTCCAACTTCAGCCCATCAGATAGGTGATCAAAACTTGCGCCCATACAATGCCTCAAATGGAGCAGCCTTAATGCTGGTATGGTAACTGTTGTTGTACGAAAATTCTACCAACGATAAATGTCTATCCTAACCTTTTCCAAAGTCAAGTACACAGGCACGTAACATGTCCTCCAATGTTTGAATGGTTCTCTCACTCTGACCATTGGACTGTGGATGGTAAGTTGTACTCATATCCAATCGAGTACCTAATGTCTTATTAAGAGTCTTCCAAAAATGTGAAGTAAATCTCCCATCATGATCGGAGATGATCGAAACTGGCACTCCATGCCTTGAGACGACTTCCTTCAAGTACTGTCTCGTCAACTTCTCTAACATGTCATCTTCTCGCATAGGCAAGAAATGAGTAGACTTAGTGAGACGATCAATGATTACCTCAATCGTGTCTTGACCGGTTGCCATCTTTGGCAATTTAGTCACAAAGTCCATCGTTATGTTTTCCCATTTCCATTGTGAGATATCTGGTTAAACCAATAAACTAGAAGGCTTCTGATATTGTATCTTAACCTTGGCACACGTTAAACACTTGCTGACATAGGTGGCAATTTTTTCTTTCATGTTGGGCCACCAATACAGCTTCTTAAGGTCTTGTTACATCTTATCCGATCCAGGATGGATGGAATACTTTGACTTATGAGACTCATGTATAATCAAAGCTCTCAGGTCACCAAAACATGGAATCCAACTTCGATTGTTCAAACATAACGTTCCGTCAGCACGAGGCTCAAGCTTGTTAATTATGCCATGCAAATCTTCGTTGATGAAGTTCTCTTCTTTCCTGGCTTCCGATTGAGCACTTAAAATCTGCTTAGGAAGGTTTAACCCTATAGTCATAACTAAGACCCAAACTCGTAGCGGCTTACTTCATTCCTTTCGACTCAGGGCATCAGCCACCATGTTTGCCTTTCCTGGGTGATATCGAATCTCATAGTCATAGTCGCTCAACAACTCTAACCACCGTCATTGTCTCATGTTCAGCTCCTTCTGATCGAGAATGTGTTGCAAACTCTTGTGATCAGTAAACACGACGCACTTTGTACCGTACAAATAGTGTCTCCACATCTTTAAAGTAAACTCTACTGCACCAAGCTCTAGGTCATGTGTGGTATAGTTCTTCTCGTGAACCTTGAGTTGGCAGGATGCGTAAGCTATGACCTTCTCCTTTTGCATCAAAACCGGGCCCAACCCTTTATGTGAAGAATCACAATATACCATGAAGTTCTCACTTCCCTTGAGTAAAGCCAAAATCGGCGCACTACATAATTTCTGTTTCAACAGCTGAAACGCAGCTTCTGCCTTTTCTCCCCAATCAAACTTCATGCTTTTCTAAGTCAACTTCGTCATAGGCCTAGCGATTTTTGAGAAACCTTCAATAAATCGTTGGTAGTAATCGGCCAAACCTAGAAATTGACGAATCTTGGTTGGTGTCTTGGGTGACGCCCATTCCTTGGTTGACTCAATCTTAGCTGGATCAACGTGAATGCCTTCTCTATCAATCACGTGACCAAGAAATTGTACCTTTGACAGCCAAAATTCGCACTTTGAAAACTTGGCATACAACTCCTCCTTATTAAGTAACCTCAGAATTAACTTAAGGTGCCCTTCATGCTCCTTTCTACTCTTTGAATAGGTCAAAATATCATCGATGAATACGATCACGAATCTATCCAGATACAGTTTGCACATCCGATTCATCAAATCAATGAACACTACCGGTGCGTTAGACAAACCAAACGGCATTACTTGGAACTCATAGTGACCATAGCGAGTCCTAAATGCAGTCTTAGGAATGTATTTCTCACGAACTCTAAGTTTATGATAACCAGATCTCATGTCGATCTTAGAGTAGACGCTTGACCCTTGCAGTTGATCAAACAAGTCGTCGATTCTCAGAAGTGGGTATCAGTTCTTTACGGTAAGCTTGTTTAGTTCATGGTAGTTGATACACATCCGAAAAGATCCATCTTTCTTTTTGACAAACAAAACCGGAGCTCCTTAGGGTGAGAAACTGGGTCTTATAAATCCTCTATCAGAAAGTTCTTGCAACTGAGTAGATAACTCTTGCAGTTCAGCTGGTGCTAATCGGTACGGGGCTTGTGCTACAGGTGCAGCACCAGGGACTAAGTCGATTTGAAATTCAACTTGTCGAGCAGGCGGTAGCCCAGAAAAGTCTTCTGGAAAGACTTTCGGAAATTCTCGTACGATCGGCACATCCTCAAGCCGCTTCTCCTTTTACTGGTCCTCAGTCTTCTTGGATGTAACTTGCGCTAGATAAACTTGACATCCCTTCTGTAGATATTTCTGGGTTTTCGTACACGATATGATGTTCAGCTTCGACTTACTTCTGCCATCATAATCGTCACCTCTGATAATCAACACTTCATCTCCATAAGGTATACGGACAACCTTCTTGTCATAAACGATTACCGCATGGTACTTTGCCAACCAATCCATACCGATGATAATGTCGAAACTACCAAGTTCTACGGGCATTAGATCTATGTTGAATGGATGACCTAATAATCCTAACGTACAGCCTTTAAGGACAACATTTGTTCTAAAATTCTTCCATCGGCAAGTTCTACGGCATAACTAGTGTCTAAAGTGGATGGTGCAACACAAGTAAAGCACTAAAGGTAGACGACATAAAGCTCCTATCGGCTCCCTAATCAAATAATATAGAAGCATAATAGTTATTAAGAAGGAACATACCCGTGACAACGTTGGAATCGGGGTTTGCTCCTCCTCCTCCAATAGCGTAAGCCTTTGCCATAGCTTCATTACCTCTAGTCTGGTTTCTAGTCTTGTTTCCACTCTTGTTTCTAGTCTTGTTTCCACGGTTCTGATTTCTCAACTTAGGACAATCCTTCCTAAAATGTCTTGGCTTTCCACACTCATATAAACAATACCCGGATGATTCCTAACTAGGGATCTCTGAGTGTTTGGAGTAAATGTAGTCGTACAATCCCTAGTTATATGATCGACTCTCTTACAGTTTCCACACCTCACAGTACACGGCCCTGCATGGTGCAACTTACACTTGTTGCAGTAGGGAAGCGATCCAACATACCCCTTTTTCTCATTGTTCCCAACCGTGTAAGCTCTTGCCATATTCTGGCCTCCAACATTCTGTCGCTTAAAAACTGGTTGTTGCCCCCGATTGTCTCTCGGGTTGTTATCCAACCTTCTCTTGTTTTCAGCACTTCTAGCATATCCCTTCAGATTTTGATCCATTAAGTTGTTGGCAACACGTTTTGCATCTTGAAGTTTAATGGGTTCAGCAGTGATTACATTCCCTTGAATATTGTCAGGCAACCCTTCAACGAATCTCTCAACTTTGTCCTTCTCATTTGGGACCATTCTAGTACACAACAACACCAATTCCTGAAATCTTCTAGTATAAGCAGTTAAGTCATTTCCCTTTATAACCAAATTCCACAACTCGGTCTCCATCTTTTGGACCTCGTTTCTTGGACAGTACAATTATGTCCTCAACCTCATAAGTTCTGCCCAACTCATGGCATAGGCGGACTCAATCCTAATTGTTCTCTTATGGGAGTTCCACCATGTCAATGCACTATTCAGAAGCGTGCACGAAGCATACTTCACTTGGTACCTCTCTGGACAGTTGCTAATGTGGAACACCGTTTCCATCTTCTCGAACCAACGAGTTAACCCAACAACTCCTTATGTCCCATTAAAGCTAAGTGGCTGGCACTTCAGGAAGTCTTGATATGTGCACTCTCGAGCAGGCACAAATCCTCTAAAGTTATAGCTATTTCCTCCTCTGTTCCCATTACCATTTCCGTTTCCTCCATTTCCATTCCCTCTATTTCCATTTCCTCCATTTCCATTTACTTCCCCTTGACCACCCTCATCTCTCATAAGGGGTTCAAGGTTCCTAGCAGTAGTACGAGCTCCTAACGCTCCTGCCATTTGACAATTAATTTGCTCGTTAAGTCCTTCACGTGTACTTGATGCTCCAGATCGGGTGTTAGGCATTGTCCTACAACATAACAATACACAACACGATGAAATTCCGTGGTGATACGAGATTGTTAACGAGGTTCGAATAAAATAACAAGTATTATTATACGAAAATACAAAATTATAATAACTTCATGATAATGCCCGATTAGTAATAATGCAATATGCAATAAGCAATAGAAAATATCATTTAGTTAAGAATATTGAACATAGGATGGTAACATTAGATTTCATATCATCAATACTAATGGTTACAACACGGTTCCAAAATATAGGATTTACAAATCCCTAATAACTAGCTACTACTAGGTAATATAGGTCAACACTAAGATACTCCAAGAATAATCTAAGAATGGTAACCCAAATGCCTCCTGGCACAAGCCTCAAGCCTAGCAATTCTCATACGATCGTAAAATCTAAAATGCCAAATCTGTCTCATCTCCCTCTGAACACGCAACTCCATACGCTGTGACCGGGCAACTCTCTGACTCACAACATCCATCATGTCTCTAAGTCTCATATTATCCCGCTCTAGCTCTTAGATCCTTTCCAACATATCAGCACTCTGCTATCCTGTCGCTACGATCCTGTGTCCCTGATCCCTCTGGACACTCTTAATAACCTGAACACGACTAACCAAAATCTCCTCAGTATGATCATGAAACCTCTAAATTAAATCTCCCAATGTCTCATACGTGACCTCTACAGCTCCCTTCTGAGCAGGCTTAGGAATATCGTCAGATACCACCGGTTGAGTAACTCTATCAACTCTAACCTTAACTTGGCCTCTCATACTCCTCTCAATCTCCTCTTAATCAATAGCTGATGGTTCTTGTGAAAGGA
>BQNB010095238.1:0-25916 GCA_026074375.1 Tanacetum coccineum
TCTAGAATTTGTCTATCCGTCACAAAAGCCGACTGAACCTCTGTAACAATATCCCCCAACACCATCACAAGACGATTAGCCAGAATTTTAGCAATAATTTTATATAAACTCCCTATAAGACTAATCGGTCTAAAGTCTTTAACCATTTTGGCGTCAGGAATCTTTGGAATCAAAGCAATGAAGGAAGAATTACAACCTTTGGGAATAGACCCAGACTGGAAAAAGTGTTTTACCGTCGCCACCACATCTTTTTCAATTAACTTCCAAAAACTATAAAATCCACATGTGAACCCGTCTGGTCCCAGGGATTTATCAATCCCGCAGTCCCATACAGCCCTTTTAATCTCTTCGATCGACACCTCAGCTTCTATATCTGTTTGTTGAATAGAGGTCAATTGACGAGGGAAATCCATAATGATAATAGGACGTACCATATGAGGTTTCTCAAACCGATTTTTGAAATGATTAAGAAACTCCTTTTTCACCAAGGTTAGATTCTCAATCCAATTTCCAGCAGCCAAGACGCCTCAAATGGAAAGTTGATTTCTTTTCTTATTTAGGATTCCGTGGTAATACTTAGAATTTTCGTCTCCTTCAATCGCCCATTTAATCTTGGCTTTTTGAGCCATCAATTTATCCATCTCTTGAATTGATTTGACAACCTCCGTTCTTTTATTAATGATATCATCAGAAGCTCCACCTTTGTCAATAATCGCCTCCAAGTCAGCTAGTTCCGTCTTCAACCTATGTTTACTGTTTTTAAAGCTTTGCCTTGTATCATTCCAAGCTCGAATCTTCTTTTTGAGATACTTTAACTTGTTCATTAAATTTAACATATCATTTGACGCATCACCTGGAGTTTCATACCACGCTTCATTAACAAGCTTCTCAAAACCATCTACTTCGCACCAATAATGAAAGAACCGAAACGAAATAGGCCCATAGTCATGTATAGATTCACGCAAAAGAATTGGCCGATGATCAGATAAATATCTATCCAAAGTAATCGCTGAAATATTTGGTCATGAACTTAATAAACTTTCCGAAATGAGGAACCGATCAAGCTTACTCATTTTTGAACCTGACCTATGACACCATGTAAAGGAACATCCACCAAGGGGAACCTCCTCTAAACCAGCATTTGTAATGAACGAATTAAACGCATTCGCCCCTTGCACATTATAATTCGACCCAAATCTTTCGTTTTTGTTTCGAACCTCATTAAAATCTCCCATAATTATCACCTCACCTTTCCGGTTAGCAATCACATGACCCAAATAATCCCATACCAACTTCTTTTCAGTTAAATATTGCGGGGCATACACCGAAATAATAAGCAGCAAATTACCATTGCTAACCCAATTACCTCGAAGAACTACAAAATAATCAGAAACGGTTGCACTAAGTTTCACATACGACTTAGGATCCCACACACAAAGGATCCCACCCGAGTTACCAACCGAATCACTATGCACATAATCAAAAACAAAATTTCCCCGACACCTTTTAATATCAAATAACTCAATAGACTCCATTTTAGTTTCATAGCCTTATTAACAACTTTACATGCAAAATTGAGTCAACTCAATACTGTATAAAGTTATAAACCATAAATCGTTTCCACTAAACTATGAACCCAGAAAGCAACATTATATCATAATTGTAGTAGCCATCAATGCGACTGACAGTACATCCCCTTGAGGTAAGCATTCTAACTCATAATTTGCATCGTTCTTTTCTTTTATGAACAACACATAAACTAGGATTCATGTTTAATGATATATCACTTGATCGAGCGTAAATACATCATCGCCGGTTTTAAAGATAAATGTATATTTCTACATTAAACTAGTGCGAACACAAAAAAGGAACAATTTCATGTTGACACTAAATGTACTTGACACTGTCTTTATGTGATCATTTGTAATCACTCGAACAATATCTTATTTGTTCACATCTTTTTATGTACCCTTATAAAAATTTGCAGAGTTTTACCATATTGTGAGTAATCTGATTCTAATAACAAATCCTCGTGTCAACTCGTGATTTTAATAAGTCTATAAAAACAATATGTGTAACCTAGATACATATAAAGAAGTTTGCTTTGGTAGATAAGAGGCTCACATTTGACTTGTTATAGAAGAACAAAAACACAAATTAAAAACCATATCACATATCCAAATTGTTTTCATAACTTCTTATGCCATACCGATTCAACCACAATCAAGAAAACAATTATTTTGTTTCCATTGAGTATGATAAAAATTATACGTAGTATGTGTTTATGGGTACCCAAGAAAAAATGACGAATTACTTCGCTATAATTTGTCTATTATTGTATTGAATGTATCAATAATCTAAGAAATTGTGATTGGATTTAATTTTTAAAAAAAACCTCCACATAAAATGAGGCAAATGTAATTCATGTGTTTTGTTGATTAACGTTTGTGATTAGTATTTTTAAATCTATTTGTACACAAGATCTCATCTATAATTCTTTAAATTCTTATAACTTTATGAAATAAATTAGGGGAAATCAAAGTCATAAAAGGTTTGGTGAAATGATTAATTGTCGTTTTAATTTTTTTGTGAATTTCTAAAAATGAGTTTCAGATTTAAAAGGTTTGGTCAAATAAATTGGTGTTAAACATGGTAGTAAATCAAATTAATAATGTTCTAATAAAAATTTAATTTTTTTAAGGAAGTTTGTTACAATAAAAATAAAGAATGGGTGTATATCCCACATCAATCTTTATCATATTAGTGTCCATTATAAAAAAAATGGCCATATTCACTGCAGGGTTTATGTCTGATTTGTTTATTGTCAAGGACAATATCACATTGCGTGTGCGTCATTTGCGTAGTTGAATGCAACATGTGTATAACAAGCAAAATATCAACAACATGTAAGGAATTTATGCAGCATGGATGATCATGTAAGGAATTTATGCAGCATGGATGATCATGTAAGGAATCCGATTTTTTAATTTCAATTTTAATATATATACGCAGAATAATAAGATGCAAGCTACTATTAGAATGACGTTGGTTAATAGCTATAAGAATCAATTTGAAGAATGATCTACTGAACACTAAAGTGTTATAGTCTTGGTGAGATACAACCAAAGCATAGGATTTTTTTGAACAGCAACTTTATTAAACGACTAGCAAGGAGCTAGAATTAGACAATTGCAAGATACGGGTTTTTGAGCCAATCGATCCATTTGAACGAGGCTTTACATCTAAACTTACACCATAGTAAGAATTAGAAACAATGTTATCAACAATCTAACGCGAGCTGTGAAGGAGTAATCCTTCTCGAAAGAATCTTATTACGGAACATCCAAACCGACCACCATAAAACAATAAAGATGCCTTTCGAACACCGCTTTGAAGATTTGCTGAAAGCCTAAGAGATTACCAACCAAGCGTACGATTCCCAAAAGAAGAAACATCAACGTAATCAACATTCCACCAAGACGATATTTTCCGAGCCAACTGTCTAACCAAATTAAATTGGAAAAAATATGACAAGAAATTTCGCACCCCACTGTTACAAAGTAGGGCAAACTGAAATCTAGTCAATTTTAAATACTTAGCAACGAGATATATTCATTTCTAGTAGTGGGCTAGGCCATCCATTTTATTTTCCAAGCCATGATGTTCACCTTAAGAGGCACAAATTTAACCCATCTCGTAGCCGAGTGAATAACAGGAAAACAATTAGCATCAATCACTTGCCGAATAGACTTCACCGAAAACTCCCCTGAATTTTCAAGCGACCAAACGTACCTGTCAACAGCAGATGAGAGGGTAATCGTGCTAACCAACCTGGAGAAGATTGTCGAGTTGAAATTCTTCCACACCACTTCGTCTCGTATTTCCCGACGAAAGGAGTTAACTAAACTAGTAATCAATCAGTTTCGTATGAATAGTTACATTCGATCCTCTCCAACGCTATATACGAGGAATACATCCTTTCAGAACGCCCTTCATTTATGCCCTTATCTTTCCAAAACTAGTATGTGTCTCCTTTTCCTATCTGATCTGAAAAAATCAAATATGGTTGACACCTTGATTCGTAACTTCTTCACTTTCCCGTGCACAAATAAGAGGTCCACTAGATCGAAAATCCTTCTCACATCCAGTGTCAAACCCCCCTCAGGACCATGAATGGCCTTAATCACTCTAGACCATAACAAAGATTTATGTGCAAAAAATGGCCAAACCCATTTGCACATTAAGCCTCTATTAAGCGCATAAAGACTGGAAACCCCCAAACCCCCTCTTTCTTTAGCTGTGAGAACCTTGTTCCAATTCACCCATGATGCTTTTTTACTTCTAGGATCGTGACCATGGGAAAGAAAAGACTTCCGAAATGATTCCAGCAAATGAGAACACTCAAGAACGTTTATATAAAGAAGTTGGAAGATCGGACGTTCGATCCTAACACCAAATTAATTTAAGATTAAGAAGAGTAAATCGACCACCAATAGATAACGTTTTTAACTTCCAATTCGACAAACGTGACTTGATTTTAACAATGACCACTTTCCAAGCGTGCACTCTAGACATATTTTCACCAACTTTCGTACCTAAATAAAGGAAAGGAGTATTGAGAACAAGGCACCTAAGTTTAGAAGCCGCACTCTTAATTTTGTCAGCGTCCACGTGAATACCCATAATCTTGCTTTTTGCACAAATTTAAACCGAAGACCAAGACACGATAAAAGCATTCATCACATGAATAAGGGTGTCAATATTAGAATCATTCCATTGCCCCAAGAAATGATTGCAAATCATCCGCATAGAATAATATTGTGAAATATTTATGCGATGAGGCTAAGCTTAATACCAGTAAACATGCCCACGCCCACCACAACGTTGAAAACGATATATGATAAGCTTCCAATACAAGGATAAATAAAAAAAAGGGATAGCGGAATCACCTTGCTTTAGACCTATTGTAGAATTGAATTCCTCCGTATGACTCCCATTGACAAAAATTGAGCCTTTAAGATAATTAAGGCAGTTTTGAATCCATCCTCTCATTGATACCAAAAACCAAATTTTACATATATCACCAAGAATCCCATCGACCGCACGTATGGCTTTCACAAGTCGTACTTTGTGAAAATAAGGGATTGTTTTTTCCTCCTACGACACCATTGCATAATCTCATTAAGGATAAATGGACCGTCAAGGATTTGTCTCTCCGATATGAAAGCCGATTGAACCTCATTTACAATATCCCCAAGAACACCAACAAGACGATTAGTCAAAATTTTGGCGATAATCTTATATATACTCCCAATCAGCTGAATATGCGAAAATCCTTACCATGATGGCCATCGGGATTCTTTGGGAATCAAAAGCAATAAACGTCGAAATTACATCCCTTTGGGATTTCACCACACGAGAAAAAATACTAATATCGCCTCAAAAACCATCGTTTTAAAATAGTCGACCAAAAAGTTCGATAAAATCAAATGTGAAACCATTCTGGACCCGTGATTTGTCTGTTCCGCAATCCCACACCGCCCTTTTGACCTCTTCTTTAGAAACCATACACTCAAGGTCTTTCTGCTGATCAGTCGAAAGTGAATTCGGAAAAGGCATATCAATATGAGCATTCTGATCCGGAGGCTTATCAAACCTGTTTCGAAAGTGCTGAAAGAATTCCTGTTTCACAGTTTCACACTTCGATTATCAGTCCAACGATCCATTTATCATAACCCCGAATATTTCAATTGGCTATGTTTCTTGTTAAGCATAGCATGAAAAAACATTCGTAACTCATCCCTTCTACATACCATTTGTCTTACCTTTTTATCTACTTCTGAAGCTTGGTGCCGTTATTCACTTGCTGTAATTTACCAAAGAATCTCCAAAACGGTTGTTAACAATCCGTCAGATCCATTACCTTTACAAATCAATTCATCCAAGAAACCGTAGTTATCTTACCCTTGAAATAGTAACAAACCTTTAATTGTGTCTTCTTCTGTAATCTGCATACCAAGCTCGGATTTTCACCTTGAGGAACTTCAACTTACCACACAAGTTACGCATAGCATTTGAATCATCCCCAGGAGCATCTTTCCAAGAATCTGTAACAAATTTATCAAAACCATCCACATCAAACCAAAAGTGAAAAAAACCGAAGAAACGAAGTCGGCCAAATAATCAAAAGATGCTTCACGAAGTAAAATAGGGCGATGATCCTAGAGAAATCTATCAAGAGTAATAGCACTTATATTAGGACATGTATTTAACAAATTTTCTGAAACGAGAAACCTATCCAACTTGCACATTTTATAAGCGTATTTGTGGCACCAAGTATATGCACTTCCACCAAGAGGAACCTCTTCAAGACCTCTTTGCTAGGATCATTAATAATCAGATGCGCCTGAGCTTTTTAGCAAACACTATTGTTGAAAAGTGTGGTGATTTTGCCGGATCAGTTTATGGTTTTGATTTTATAGCTATCAAAACATTAAGTGAACTACAAGTCGAGGAATATGGACAATTTGGTACGCATTTACATCGACTTTTACTAAATTTTTTGTACATTTTCAATCACCATGATTACTTTATTATTTATGCAGATGTGATTGGACAAGTTGCGGCTTGTGATGAACTTGATAACTACAACAATAATGACAAAGCTGGAAAAAAGAAGCCTTTTACACTCATTGATGTGGAGTAAGTTTTACATTTTATAGCTTACACTCAATGTTTCCTATTACTTTCGAGTAAGTATATGCACCATTTTGATATTTAAAAAAAATATTACTAGAGGAATTGAACTTAAGTGCACGTTGTGAGGAATGTTTTGCTGATCAATTTTGTCAATTTTTGAATATGTGTAATGATCATGGGAACAATATTGTTGTGATACAACTTTCCATGATGAAAAAATAAGATGGTAAAATCTATGCCTATTTCAATTAATAATTTATTATACAAACTATGTGTTGAGTAATTCATAATATGTAATAACTCATATAAATGTGCATTCAAAATGGTTACTGGAGATCAAAATTGTTCCTACTAATGGGGAAAGAAAGCTGTATCAAATAATGAAATTGAAGGGTAGTCCAGACTTTAGAACAGATACATACATAAAGAACATTTTTTTTTAAATGTATTCGTTATGCTCTTACATATATATGCATTATCATTGTTAGTGCTCTATAGGTTCCTTGCTAATAAAGGAAATGAAAACTCATAAAATACAGTGTCAAGGATCTCTATTGCATCCAGTTACTCAAATAAGGATGATTATGTAAATAAATTCTCTATTGGAAAAATTGCTGAGATGTTAGATGTTGAGCAAGTACTTAACAATTCCTGCACAGATTGTAACAATGAATGTATTGTACAACATATTTATTACAACATTGCTGTTAATGGTTTGGCTCTATTAATGTGGAACATCATTGTGATGAAGGCAAGGAAATGAAATGGTGTTACATTGGATGCATATCCTCCGCAAAAAAGTTTATCAAAGCTATTGAGTATGGATCTTAAGGAGAGATACAAATAAGTTATTAGATGGACCTAATCAGTGATTTTGCACAAAATGCAATGTTATTATTTCAAGCATTAAGACCCAGTAAGTTTTTATAGTTTATTTATCAATTATTGAGAGTTTCTTCATAAACAATTTCTACAACGCTATTATGTATCACCATCTAACATGTTTTTTTTGAAAATATATACTTTTTTATATTCCGTATACAAATACGCATATAAGAAGAGACTAGCACAATATCATTATCAATTTTTAATGATGAGGTTCAAACGGTGGTGGATAGATCTGCTTATTAGCTGTGTGATAAGTATGGAAATGTACGTTTGTATATATCACTAAATTAATTTCATATGGGAACCTTTCATTCTCACCAGTCTACTTAACGTAATTATAGAATTACTTAGTAGTTTGCTATGCACGTAGTAAAACTTTTATGTTATATACAAACATACCTTTTCATAATTATCGCACATCTGATAAGCAGATCTATCCACCACCGTTTGAACCTCATCATTAAAAGCGATAATGATATTGTGCCAGTCTCGTCTTGTACGTGAATTTGTAGACTGAATCTAAAAAATGCATATATTTTCAACAAATGTGTTAGATGGTGATACATAATAGCGTTGCAGAAATTGTTAATGAAGAAACTCTCAATAATTGATAAAAGAAACTATAATACTTATTGTGTTTTAATGCTTGAAACAATAACATGACATTTTGTGCAAAACTACTCATTAGGCCCATCTGATAACTTATTTTTTGTCTCTCCTTCGAGATCAACATACTCACTTTCTTTGATAACCTTTTTACGGTAGCATCTACATCCAATGTACCACCATCCCTCCTGTTCCTTTATCGCAATGATAGCTCCATCAATGATAGAAGACATATCCTTAACACCAATGTAAATAGATATGTTAGTAGAAACAACTATACTGTTGTAAATCTGTGTAGGGATTGTTATGTACGTGCTCAATATCTAACAGCTCAACAATGTTTCTCATAGGGAATTTATTCACAAAATCATCCTTAGTTGAGTACTTGGAAGCAGTGGAGATCATTGTGACTGTATTTTGTGAGTTTTCATTTCCTTCATTAGCAAGCAACCCACATAGCACAAACAATGATAATGCACATATATTAAAAACACATTGAATACAATTAAAAAGTGGTTTCTTGTGGTATATACATTTTCGTAAAGTCTTCAATATTCTTCGAATCATTGTTTAATACACTTTCTTTCCCATTATGTAGGAACAATTTTGATCTCCAAAACCCATTTTGAATGCATATTTATATAGGAGTCATTACATATTATGAATTACATCAACACATAGTTTGTATAATTAATTTCAATTGAAATAGTCATTGATTTTACCACCCCATTTCTTCATCGTGAAAAGTTGTAGCACAACAATAATTCTATCATGATCATTACACGCATTCAGAATTTGACAAAACGCAAACATTCCCCACAGCGTGCAGTTAAGTTCATTTCCCCTTAAGATATTTACCAAAAATATTAAAATGGTGCATATACTTTGACTCAATAGTGATAGTACAACAATGAGTGTAAGAAATAAAATGTAATACTTACTCACAAGCTTATAAATAGCGTGAGGCGTGACGTGGCGGCATGGCCAAGTCTCACGCCTTTGCGAGCCATGGCGAGTCATGGCGTTTTTAAGGCGTGACTAAAAACGGCACAAAATCTGAAAATATTTTTAATTTATATATTTATATCATATTACAAATATATTGAGTTTACAAAAAGTGTCATACATAAGGAATAAATTCAAGAAACCATCTTTGCATGTAATTTTTTTCATTTATATATAAAAATACGATTTTTAAACTGAATTCAAAAAAGCCTCCACGCATCACGTTTTATCGCGTCTTTTCACGTCTTTTCACTCCTCATCTCACGTCAAGCCTTAAGCCCAAGCCTTGGTCTATTGCGTGGTGTGGAGGTCACACCTCGCGTCTTTGCGAGACCTTTGCGCGCCTTTTAGAACCATGCTTACTCCACATCAATAAGTGTACACGCCTTCTATTTCCAGCTTTGCTATTCTTGTCGTAGTTATCAAGTTCATCACAAGTCACTACTTGTCTAACCACATCTGCATAAATAATAAAATAATTATGGTGGTTAAGAATGTACAAAAACAACTAGTAAAAGTCGATGTAAATGCGTACTTGATGCCACAAGAAGTTTTATAACTTTCTAGGCAGAGTACCTAATCGTTGTAGTGTAGTATAGGCAAGACTCAGGGGTTGTTATTATTCTCTAGGGGAATAGGTTGGGAAAACTCGATCAAGATCTAGCAGAGGTCTACGGGGTTGAGAGAATATTATTTTTATGTTTTTATGAAAGCAGGTAAATATCATGGTTTGAGAGGTTGGTTTGTTTTTATATAATTAAACTAATAATAATAATCTAAACTACTTTGGTGATAACTTATATGATAAACGAACGTATTTACTTAATCATGCACTACTCCTCAGATTGCTTCTCCTAATCATGTTGCTTTGTCACACTTGTGATAATCTGTGTAAGTATTTCCTAAGTCATGAACGAATTATACGAACCCGCCGTCTATTAAATATTTCGTTAAGGCATCACACAAGTAAGGTAGTATGAAGACTATTACAAGGCCCCTTAGAGTATATTAAATGCGATTGAAATATCTTAAGATGTATCAACCATATTAGGGGTAGGTAGTATGAAGACTGTTACCGATGGTATCCTTTCTACAGACTCGCGTTTCCCTACACGTCTATGCCAATCTAATATCTTATGGCTAGTTTTCTAAAGTCTAACGCGCACATCCATCACAAAAAGCAACATTAAAAGGATCTACAATCTAAGTTTCATGCAATCATAAGTAAATACTAAAGGATCTAGCCTAGCATGTTATAAGAAGGTAAAGAACATAAATTAATCAAACAATACATAGACATATTGAAAGATTAAAAGGATAAATAAACTTTACTTGATTAAAACATGGATTAAAGACTGTTACAATAGGGTTTTGAGGCCCTAAAGACGGCCTAAAAAGCTGCCAAACTCGACTATAAAAGTTAGGGTTCGTCTCCCAAAAGTTACACACTTAAAACCCTAAAATCGTTTTGGGAATATAGGAAAAAGCCGTCGCGACGGCGTCGTGTTGAGGTTGTATGCATCGCCAAGTAGAATCATCTAGAGCCGCTTTACGTTGGCTACATTCCTGACGCCATCGGCCAATCCATGACGATGTCCTATGAAAATCCTGACTCGTCGCTTTAGTAATCGCGATGCCGACTCCAAGCACTGTATGCACAATCTTCAAGATAAATGTGTAAGAGTCATAGTCTTGTGTTCGTTTTTGCCTCCAAATGAGCCCCAAATCACATGTAATTCCTCCAATGCCAATCCACGTGCTAAAAAACATGAAACAAACAATTAAGCACATAACCGAGGACATAATTTGCATGATTTAAGGAGTTAAATGGACCCCGAAATAAGGATACAAATGACGACAAGATCAATCAGTTTAACCGACACAACCATTCTAGACTCGTAATTAAAAGCACGTAAAGCATATACTAGCACCTCACATAAGTTTTTGGATCCTCTCTTTCTCTCGGGTGTATAATAAATTATAACAACTATGGGAAACAAAAAATTAACACTCATTACCTGTCATAGCATATAAATTATCATAGGCTTGGTAAAGGATCAAACCTCCACCGCTAGGCGCAAGTATTAGTCATTACTATCAAAGAGGTCTTTTAAAGGGTTATGAGGTGTAGGTGTAAGATAACATTAACGGAAATAGAAACGGATGTGTTACATTTGAGGAGTGACTTTTTTGGTGAATTTGAGGTGAAAGGGTTAGCTAATTATTTATACGAATACACGCTAATTGGTTGCTAAGCCAAAGAACTCGGACAAAGATATGCTAACTCTACAGAACTCTACATCAATCTCTTTTCTTTTTCTTTTCTATTTTTCTATTTTTTTGAAACATAATACATCATAACTTGGGGTTTATAAATGCACCCCTACACTTGAGTTTTAGAACTCATAATTACAATCTAACTAATGACCCGAGTTGAAGTGGATCAACATAACATGGAGATCATTTAACAAACATATGGGGGTATTGACTTAACTTTTCTTCCTCATTTTTTCGCAAAATAAATACTACCATGAATCCTAATCGTCCCAAAACTGTATTTACAAGGACAAGGACTTAGCAACCGTGTACTCAATAATTAACTTGGGTTAAAATAATAATGTATTAAAAATGAGTACATACAAGGTAGGCTAAGGCGATTTGAGTGTAACAATTGGTTCAATGATTAACAATGTTCTTCATAAATAGTCCGGCTTAATCAAAAAATTACGAGAACCGTGAAAAGAATAGGCTTGGAGGTTTGTACTAGGGGAGCCTTGCACTAAAAATGAGTGCGAAGCACGGGTGTGGGATAGTTATACGATCAATATGACCATCATAATAAATACATGTTTAAAACATGGGTTAATCCTAGTGCATCTTATCTAAGCAAATTCTAATACTTACTATGCGGTCTCGGGATGCATCACAAAAACAAGTTCTAAAATTTAATACACTACCGGTACACTCATATAATTTAATACCGATACCAATATTCCAGAAAAGGCGACAAAGACCATACGTACACATCCGTAAAGACGGAATAGACACATATGACTGCATTTAAACCTTAACTCGAGCAAGCTAAGGGTATAAACTATCTTGGGTATCAAAAATGGATACCCGATTTCCTAAAGATCTAAAGGCGAACCACACATTTTTGGGGTGAAATTTTGAAGGTTTTTGTGCTAGTCATAAAAATTCCTATCCATGAGATGCTATTAATACTTGGTTTTCGTCGGTATATGTCATAATTTTTTTAAAATTTTGGTTAAAATTACCTTTTATGCTATGTTTCGATATATTACCCATCATTTTAAGGACAAAGCAAATGACAATTAAAGGAATAGTTTCTAAGGCTTATTTCCTCCTACACTCAAGTTGAACATTGTCCTCAATGTTTTTAAAAGTACCCGTAAGAACAAATAAAGGGAAAAGAAAACAAGCCAAAGAAACTAGTACTCCCCTGGTTTGCTCAATAATAGAGAAGAAACATGCGATTGCTGGTTAAATCATCCTCCAAGAATCTTCTAATGAAACTTTCTAAGAACTTCCAAGCTTCTTCTCATCAAATATAACTTGTAAATTAAAGACAAAGACAATTACACCAAGCGTAAAATTGGCGAGATAATGATATATACAATGAAACTTTATGGTTGACTCTATGAAAGCAGTAAAGATAGGATGAAAGTGATGATATAATCATAGGTTTTTGCAGGTTTACAAGAAAATTACAAATTTTAGATATTGCACATTTTATTTTTCGAAAATAATAGAAAAATGTCAATTTTTCACGTGGCTGGGGGCGTGACGCCGTCAGGATAAATCCTAACGCCGTCTCCAGCCACTGTGGAGATTTCTTCTTTGTTTTTCTAGAAAAAATTCTTACACGCAATTTTATTAGTTATATCCTGTGTAAAATACTGCATAAAACCTGAGATTAATCATTACAATCATATGACTCGAAACCGACGTGGATTAATCTAAACAATTTATATTATATGTTTGAATTGGTTCTTATAAACCGGATATTTTCCCCTACACTTATTTTATGCAAAATACCTTTGATTGTTAATAAGATGAAGTTAAAAACAAAACAAAGCATGATTACAAAATAATTCAAACATAAAAGAATAAATGAAACAGAATTAAAATACAAGACACTCCTAAATGAGGGAATAATAAATATTGGGTTGCCTTCTAAAAAGTGCTTTTCTTTATTTATGAGTCTTGTAGCTAGACTCGAAGTCACGCGTCCTTACGTGACTTCTCCTTCATCTTTTACTTCTTTTTTGCCTTTACAAACGCTGGATGCTTATTTTCAAAAGTTTGCTCCTCTATTGGTTAAACTCCATCTCTTTTTCTTAGTGAAGTTTTATCCTTTTCTCTCATTCTAAAACTAGCCTATTTACGGTCATAGTATGGGCTATAGGCTCAATATTGTTTTTAATCCCCTTCTCGATCCTGCTAAGAGGTTCATGTATCCTATGGAAACTCATCTTACTTTTTCTAGATCTCAAAGTTATGGTCCCTTTATCAAACTTAATCACGACTTTAGCGGTAGTCAAGAATGGTATTCCTAGGATGAAGGGTCTCTTTTCATCTTCTTTTATATCTAGGATCATGAAGTCAACGGGGTACACATAACCAACAACATCAACTAATACGTCCTCTGATATTCCTAAAGGGTAATATCCGTCTCAGCAGGCCTTTCGTTGGTTAGTTTCTTATAGGTGGAGAGAGGCATGACGTTCACGTCGGTTCCTTGGTCTACTAGGGCATTTATGTATTTCAGACCTCCTATGTTACAGGGTATTTCAAAATTTCTTCCAATGTCCTCCTTCTTTGTTATCTTTTTCTTAAGGATTGCTTCATAAACGGGCCCTCTAGGTAACAAACTATAGGTCTTTCATTTCATTTTTGCTACTCGAACAGCTGATAGGAAGTCATTGAACCTATGATTTTCTATAAGTCCTTTGATTAGTTTTTCATTGATTCTATGCTTCAGGTAATACCCTACAAGCTGAGAGCTGGGTGCCTCCACTGATTCTTCTTCTTCCTCTCCTCTGATAAGAGAGATGGAATTTACGTTTTTGGTGACAGGGTGTTTAGCCTCTTCTCTGATTAATACTTTTTCAAGAGCTCTGCTGCTTGTGAGTTCCTTAAGAAGCCCGAACATCTCTGTAATCCTATCGTTGATCTCCTTTCGCTGTTTGAAAATGGCATTCTCAAACCTCTCCATCCTTTCGGTGTGTGATGTCATGTAGTCCCGTACTCGAGCCTCGAAAGTGGTTCCTAATGCCCGGGGCTGAGGGTTTAGACCGGTACGTAAAGGGATTCTAATTTGGTGGCTCATTTAGGTTTCGCGGGTGAGGGTTTGAGTAAAATGCTTCAGCATATGCTTGAGGGACGTGTGTTGAGCTTGGTCTAGGTGTCGGTCGTGACCCCTTCAGTAAGAAATTAATCTGGTCTTCAAGCTCAAGAAGTCTTCGGCCAGGCGTTTTTGAGGTGCTTTGAGGCATAGAAATAGCCTTGACCGGTTTGACGGAGTCTTTTGAGTCGTTCCAACCCTCATGGTCATAGAGGGCGAGGTTCTCAAAGATTTCCCAAGATTCGTCGGCATTCTGATCGCCGAGTTTAAATTTGAAGCCAATGATCGATGCCATGATGAGGGACTTTTTGGAGTAAGTCCTTGAAATGAGTCCATGCTTCAGAGAGAGACTATCCTCGATGTTGTTGGAACATCAGGATGTCATTTTAGAGTTTTGCAGTCCTTCCCGATGGAAAGAATTGAGCAAGGGAACGAGTAGTAAGATCCTCCCACGTGGAGATGGATCCTGCTGGAAGACGTTCAATACAATTGCTAGCTTGATCACAAAGGGAAAATTAAAATAAACGCATGCGCGTTCTTTTCGTATTTGCAACATCAAGGTCGAGTGAGTCCACAAGTTTTAAGAAATCCTTAAGATGTTGGTTTGAATCCTCGGACCAAAGATTGTGGAATAAGCATCCGTTTTGCACCAACCGGATGGTGTCGGATCGAAGAGGCATCACATTGTTCCATTCGGGGATCTTAATGGTGTTCCCGCAGCCCTCGTAACTAGGTTTGGAGTAATCTCTAAGAGTACGGATATGATTTTTGTCTCCTATAGAGGTCAACGAAAATGGATTACGAAACAAATAACACCAAGAAGGGATAGACTAAAATAAAGCTAATATACCAAAAATAAAAATCTCACTTGATAGGAATCAAGCGAGTAGACCTAAGTTAAACAATGGTCGAAACCTAACTGTTCCCCATGCAGCGGCGCCAAAAAATTGATGCAATCGTCGTAAGACTTCACAAGAAATTTTACAACTCCCTAGGCAGAGTACCTAATCGTTGTAGTGTAGTATAGGCAAGACTCAGGGGTTGTTATCGTTCTCTAGAGGAATAGGGTGGGAAGGCTCGATCAAGATCTAACAGAGGTCTACGGGGTTGAGAGAAGATTCTTTTTGTATTTTTATGTTTTTATGAAAGCATGTAAATATCATGGTTTGAGAGGTTGGTTTGTTTTTATCTAATTAAATTAATAATAATAATCTAAACTACTTTGGTGATAACTTATATGATAAACAAACGTATTTACTTAATTATGCACTACTCCTCAGATTGCTTCTCCTAATCATGTTGCTTTGTCACACTTGTGATGATCTGTGTAAGTATTTCCTAAGTCATGAACGAATTACATGAACCCGCCATCTAATATTTTGTTAAGGCAACGCACAAGTAAGGTAGTATGAAGACTATTACAAGGCTCCTAAGAGTATATTAAATGCAATTGAAATATCTTAAGAGGGATCAACCACATTAGGGGTAAGGTAGTATGAAGACTGTTACCGATGGTATCATTTCTACACACTCGCGATTCCCTAGACATTTATGCCAATTTAATATCTTATGGCTAGTTTTCTAAAGCCTAATGCGCACATCCATCAAAGAAGCAACATTAAAAGGATCTACAATCTAAGTTTCATGCAATCATAAGTAAATATTAAAGGATCTAGCCTAGCATGTTATAAGAAGGTAAAAAACATAAATGAATCAAACAATACATAGACATATTGAAAAATTAAAGGGATAAATGAACTTTACTTGATTAAAACATGGATTAAAGACTGTTACAATGGGGTTTTGAGGCCCTAAAGACGGCCTAAAAAGCTACCAAACTCGACTATAAAAGTTAGGGTTCGTCTCCCAAAAGTTACACACTTAAAACCCTAAAATCGGTTTTGTATATATAGGAAAAGCGTCGCGACGACGTCGTGTTGAAGTCGTGACGCCGTCGCCAAGTAGAATCTTCTAGAGCCACTTTAAGTCGGCTACGTCCTGACGCCATCGTCAAATCCATGACACCGTCACTTTGAAAATCCTGACGCCGTCGCTTAGTAATTGCGACGCCGTCTCCACGCTTTGTATGCATAATTCTTCAAGATAAATGGTATAGAGTCATAGTTTTGTCCGTTTCTTCTCCAAATGAGCCCAAGTCACGTGTATTTCCTCCAAATGCCATTTAAGTGCTAAAAATATGAAAACAAACGATTAAGCACATAACCTGACCATATTTGCATGATTTAGGGGGTTAAATGACCCCGAAATAGTGTATAAAATGTCACCTCATAAGTACCAACTTGTCCCATCTTCCTCGACTTGTAGTTCACTTATTGTTTTGAAAAGTCTAAAAATCAAAACCATGAATCGATCCGGCAAAATTATAACACTTTTCAACAATAGTGTTTGATAAAAAGCTCGGGCGCATCTGTTTATTAGTAATTCGATATTTGGATTGCATTTTAGCATGACTATAACGATGTAGTGTTACAACAGATCCTTCATCAAGTTGATGCTTATAGCCATTAATCAATGTCATTTTAACAGTAGCCAACATCTTAGTATTCTGCATCATTAACATATAATCAGATGATGTATCAAAATAAACCAAACTTAATCTATACTATTATATATATATATATTAAAATTAAAATTAAAAAATCAAATTCCTTACATGTTCACCTACAATAACAAATTTGTGTTGTTGATATTTGGTTTATTTTACACAGTCTACATCAAAGTACGCAAAATACACACATGCATTGTGATATTGTCCTTGACAACAGATAAATCAGAGATAACCCAACGGTGAATGTCGCCATTCTTTTTACAATGAACACTGAGATGATGATGATTGATGTGGGATTGAAGACACGTATTCCCAATTAAAGACACTTATTCCTAATTTTATGGTTCTGCATAAACACATAAATTTAGGGTAAACACCATTTATGTGAACCATTTACTTTTTCTTATGTCTCATTTTGCATACTCTACTCACAAAAATTTCATTATGCACTACGAAAACTGGTAATAACAGGTTATGGCCAATATGTTACCGGTTTGACCGGTTGCTTGACTTTTTAATAACTCCACATCAGCGAATATAGTCCACGTCTGATTTCCACTTGCAATTTATTGTGATTAATATATATATATTTCCTTTTTTTTCCACTTCCTCTTTTATCTTGAACACTTTCACATTTCCATTATCTCCTGTGTGGATTAAAACATCTTCTTATACAATAACAATCTTTGTCATCTTATCATTCTTAACAACCGTCACAACCACCACTCACCAGAGAATAATCCACCAGCCATTATTCTAGGTAACATCATCACGACAACCACCATCTCCAGCGTCATCACCAACCACCACTAACAATTCATTCTTCCACTCAAACCCTGATGACCCAAACAAAACATCACCACCACAACTAACTCAACTCATTCCACAGCCTCACAACCAGTTAACAAACTAGCTAAAAAAAGCAGCAGTAGTAGTATCAGTCATAATAGTGACGATTGGCATGCTGTCAGCTTTAGCTTTTTTTTATATACCGACATAAAACAAGATAACAAAACGATACGACAAAGCTTGTATGAGGTAACAATTTTCATAACACGTCATCTAACAACAAATTACCGCCATTAAATTTCTTATATATAGGTACAGTTGAACCACCTAGGACCGGATCTTTGTCGGATAATACTGCTACTTCAGTTAGTGTTAGTTCACCTTATAATAAGTTGAATAGTATTAAAAGATCATCTCATGATAGGTATATACATAGTCCTGAGTTACAACCACTTCCACCGTTAAAGAAAACACAACTACCTACACAACAGTCGGTGACGTCAGACATGACGTCATCATCATCATCAGACGATGATGGTTTCAAAGAAGTTGAGGAGGAGACTAATGAGTTTTATACACCACATGGTTTTACTGCCAGCACTACTGCTAGTACAAATGATGGATATTCCTTGTTTAGTATAAATACAACGGGTAGGATAAATTCGAGTTACATGCCTCATTCAAAATGAACGAGTCTGAGTCCTAAGTCGAGGCTGTCGATTTTGAGTTCTTCGGATACTCCATCTGATCATCAACATTCTTCGGATATAATTTTGAGGGATATGAAACTGCTGAATGTTGGTAGGAAGCCGACGCAGCCGCCCCCGTTGCCTCCTGTGTTGGTGACGCCACAGCTGAGTTCTCTTATAACAACAGTTATCACACTAGCATTCGGTGTGCTCCGTTTGAAGCACTATATGGAAAAACATATAGGTCACCTGTGTTATAGGCTGAAATTAAGGAAGGTAGTTTGATTGGACCCGAATTAGTGCAGGAAACGACTGATAAAGTAGTGGTTATAAAGGAAAAACTCCAAGCGGTAAGAGATCGTCAAAAGAGTTATGCGGACAGTAGACGTAAGATGACGGAGTACGAGGTTGGAGAGAATGTGTTGTTAAAAGTGTCACCGTGGAAAGGTGTGATGCTTTTTGGGAAAAAGGGTAAGTTAGCACCGAGATATGTTGGACCATTCGAAATCCTTGAGAGGATTGGCCCTGTAGCTTATCGGTTAAGATTGCCTAATAATCTGATTGGTGTACATGACACATTCCATGTGTCAAATTTGAAGAAGTGTTTGGGGAATGCTAATTTGCATGTGTCGTTGAATGAAATCAAAATCGGCAAGACTTTACGTTTTGTTGAGGAACCTGTAGAAATTATGGATCGTGAGGTTAAGAGTTTGAAACGTAGTAGAATACCACTTGTGAAAGTTCGTTGGGATTCAAAGCGTGGTCCCGAGTTCACTTGGGAACGCGAAGACTATATGAAGTCTAAGTATCCTCAGTTATTTGTTGATCTTGCTGTTGAACCAACTAGTTAAATCTCGGGATGAGATTTCCATAAGGAGGGGATACTGTGACAACCGTGATTTGAGCATGTTAGTTTGTACCTTTAGAAATGGCCAAGTGTCCATTTTGTATGTTTTTTGCGTGCTATGTGTTCATTACATAGGTTGAAGTGGGTTACATATGTGCATGATGTCATTTTAGAGGTAATTGATTATCTTATTTTGTGTGCATATGAGTTTGATGTTAAGTATTCCATTTGTTCACGTGTGGTGATAATGGAAATGAAAGACTTGTTGCATGCATTGCTACTTCAATTCTTGGTTTTTAAGAGTTAAGAGTTTATAAGAAGTGTAAGTTATTGGAAAGGGAGCATGTGAGTGAAATATGAAAGTTCGCAGTAAACTTTCCATAAAGAGAAAGTGAGATGTGAAATAAAAAGTTATTTTTAGAAAGTTTAGTAAGTAGCATTTATGTAAAAAGGTTTACCAAATTTACATAGGTTTTTATAGGAAATTAAGGTAATGTAAATATAAGTATAATTAATAAAATAAAAAATATATATATATAATTAAAGGGGGCGTACGGTTTATAAAGAAAAGGAAAAAAATTGTTTTTATTTAAAAATTATAGTTGGACTAGGATTCTACTTAGATAAGTTTGTATAATAAAAACCCTAGTCATATTTTCTCCCTTCTTCTCTTTGTGCCATGAGATCTAACCCTAAAACCCTAAGGAAGACAAAAAAAATTGATTAAGAAATTTAGGTGTTAGATCGTGATAATTCAAGTAAGATCGTTAGGTATGTTTTTCTTCTTTGTTTATTCTTTCAATTCATGTAACATGATTTTTGATGGATCTAGGGTTTACATAAAATACAGAATATTAATGATATTTAATGACGCTAGAGTGATTAGGGCTTGATTAGGGTCATGTTCATGCAATTGGTTAGGTTAGATTTGCGTTAAAACTTGATTTAGGGTTGAGCAGAATTTTGGGTCGTGTTCAACGACTGATATCTAGATGATAAAAACGTGTATTGATATGTTTCTTGAGTCTATGAATAAGCCAAAAGAGTCTACTTTCTAGAAAATCTGGCCTCGAAGGTTTTTAAGGTCGGGAAGTCATTCAAATAATCTCTGCAACAAAAGTGGTCAAAATAGTAAATACGGGTCAGAATTAGGTCATGTTTGTGAGGGTGAAACCCTAACTTAAAAGTGGAATTAAGCTTATACCTTATACAGTAGTTAATTTCTATATGTCTATTAATCTCACACCAATTTTTAGCCTCTAATTAGTTGTCTAAGTATGGTTAGCAAGGTCAAACATTTTAGTGTGCAATCAGATCCGAATTGGAACAGTTTTGAAGTTGGATTTTATTTGGGGTAGTTGCACATGTAATTAATACTTGGGAATCACAAGGTATTTAATAAACACATAAAGGAGCTTAGATTATTTTTGGTATAATTTATAAAGGTCAGCAAGTATAGTTTTTAAGTTGGTTAAGACACTCTAAAATTCTGCACTTTTGGATAAATTGTAGTTAACTAGTATAATGTGTTAACAAGATGGTTAAGGTTGGGCATGGTGTCGGGGAGACCCATGATGGTTAATCAAACTCTTTGACATCCATCATATGAGTGTTACATGGACTTGAGCTTTTAGCTTGGTCGCGTGTAACACGTTTGTGTTTGTTTTGTGTAGCTTGTGTTGATATTGTTTGGAAGCTGCTTGTGCATCAGGTGAGTTTCATAGTCCCTCTTTTACATTGCTTTTAAATTGGGATGGAAATGATGCAAATGGATTTGAAATGTTCTAATTACTGTGATTATGTGTCTTTATTTTAAAAGTATATGGACTTTACTTGGCTATTGTATGTTACGTGCTAAATGCTTATGTGTATTTGGATCGGGGGTAACGTTCCTACCCAATTGTTGATATTTGTTGGATCGAGGGATACGTTCCTTTCCCATGCTCGTTTTGGTTACATTTGCATGCTAGCTGGTATGATAGTGAAGCAATTGTCCTGCCATGTTTGCATTAATCACAGTAATTGTTTATAAGCTTTGATTTTCGTGTCTTAAACCTATGTCTCTCACCAACCTTTATGTTGACGTTTTAAGCATCATTTTCAGGTAACCATCTTGAGGATGTTGAAGTTAGGAAGAGTGGCTAGTGAGCCTGTAGGCTTGCATACGGAGTCATTCTCCTAGAGATTTTATTTATGTCATTTGAATTGTTTGATACTTGGTTGTTATTTGATTGTTTAGACTCTTGGATTTATGTTTCCTTGCGGTATGACTTTGCTATCGTAATGCAAGACTCCTTTATCTTGTGTTAGATATTGTCATGACACATTGTGTCTCATTTGTTTATCTATTTCATATAGTTCTCTCTATTGTTGACACCATTGTGTTGTGATGATATCCATGATGTTACACCTCGTGTTTTCACCTAGGCGGGGTGTGACATAAGTATTAAAAAAAATTATGACGTGGAAAAAACCTGTTAATAGCTGGTTTCGTGGTTCATAATGGTATTTTTTGGATAGAGTATTTATAATGAGACATGTAATAAAGTACATGGTTCATAAATGGTGCTTACCCAAAAATTTAACATAATCAATCGAAAAATAATAATTGTAATTTACAACAAATAATTCAAAACCCTAAGGGGGCGTTTGGTTCATAGAATGTTTTTGAAGGAATTGTAATCTTTGAAAGGAATTGTAATTTGATGTAATTATAATTTAAATGGTTGGATTGTGTTGTAATTATAATGTATTGTAATTGTAATTTATGAAATCTGTCCACGTGTTTGGTTGACTCGCAACGTAATGTAATTCAAATTCATTTTTTCATAAAACTTAAAAAATGAATATAATAATAATAAAAATGATACAATAATAAATAATATAACATAATAATAATAATATTTATAAGAAATTAATAAAATAATAATAATAAAAAAATTATTATCATTATTATTAAAAATAATAAAAAATAATAATAATAAAAATTATAAACAATATTAAAAAAAATAATAATAACAATAATAATAACAAAATAAATAATAATAATAATAATAAAATAGTATTTAAAAATAACAATAATAAAATAAAATTAATAATAAAATAATAATAATAATAAATAATAAATGATTAATAATTAATAATAATAATAATAATAACATTAATAAAGTAATAATAATAATAAAATAATAATGAAAATAATAATAATAATATTTATTATTATTCTTATTATTATTTTATAATTTATATAATAATAATAATAATAATAGTAATAATAATAATTGTAATAATAATAGTAGTAATAGTAATAATAATAATAATAATAATAATAGTAATAATAGTGATAATAATAATAATAATAATAATAATAATAATAAATATTTCTTCGCTTGGGGAATTAGAGAAGGATGCGGTGACCCTACTGAAGCGGATCCGTAAGTTCTCCGTTACTCAAGATATTGGAGCGCGTGCTGCTATTCATATTTTTAATAGGATTAGCTTTGCTATAGCTAAAGGAGTGGGGGCTCAGCTTGTATCTCGGCTCCCCACTAACTTTTTGTAAATATCTTATTTCTTATAATAATAATAATAATAATAAAATAATAATAATAATAATAATAATAATAATGTATAAATACTGAAATAAAGTATAAAATTCTGAATTAAACGTGATTCAAAACTTTTCATCCAACTTCCTATGTAATCTGAATTCACTCCTTTGATGTAATTGTAATCCGATTACAATTACATCGCAAAGCAAACAGCCTACGTAATGTAATCTGAATTATAATTCTCTCCATTCTGCGAACCAAACAGCCTACGTAATGTAATCTGAATTACAATTCCCTCCAATTACGCCGAATTACAGCGAGCCAAACAGGCCCTAAACATTAAAATTAAATAGGTGAATATCAAATGTTCGATGTTGACAGAACACAATTGAGTGGCAGAGTGATGTAACCCAAATATTTGTTGATTGTGGTTGAATCGGTATGGCATAGAAAAATTATGGAAACGATTTGGATCTGTGATATGGTTTTTGAATTTGTGTTTTAAACCAAGAATTCGAACATAAAAAAGAAGTTAATGGGCTCACCTTTGACATGTAGTATATTTTCTCTTATTTTGGCTATGTTGATTCAAAACATGATGCTGATGCAAGTTCTTACAAACTTGAGAACTATCTACCATGTCAAGTTTTATTTATTTTAAGTATATTTAATGAAAACTTTGACATTTCTTGTAACACCCTAGGCAAATCCCACATTGCCAGTGGCTTGGAGTGATGCTGGGTATAAAAGTAATATCATTGCCTTATCAGACACAACGCGTTTTGTGGTCTACTACGAGTGAGGTTCTTAGGAACTGGCAGTTAAGCATTCTCGTGTGAGAGTAGCACTGGTATGGGTGACCTACCGGGAAGTCTCACACAAGGGCCACAAAAACAAAGTCATGAGCCACAAGGGCAAAGCGGACAATATTATGTAACAGTAGGCAGGATGTTACAAGTGGTATCAGAGCCACTCTAAAGCCGTTCAGGATGGTGGGGCAAACCTCATCGAGGACTATGAGTCCCTAGGGGATGAATTGTAACACCCTAGGTAAATCCCACATCGCCAGTGGCTTGGAGTGATGCTCGGTAACAAATAATATCCTTGCCTTATCAGACACAATGCGTTTTGTGGTCTACTACAAGTGGGGGGTTCTTAGGAACTGGCAGTTAAACGTGCTCGTGTGAGAGTAGCACTGGTATGGGTGACCTACCGAGAAGTCTCACACGAGGGCTACAAACACAAATCCGTGAGCCACAAGAGCAAAGCGGACAATATTGTGTAACAGTAGGCAGGACGTTACATTTCTAATGGGTAATCATAAAGAATGATTATCCAAAATTCAAAGTTCTTACCTTGGTTGGTGTTAAACTCACGCGGTGAGTTCGAAACTCAAGCGTGAGTTTCCCCTCCGGTTGCACAAAGTCACGCGCGACTTGAACCTTGAAGGGTGAGTGACTCACTACGGTGAGTTTGAAAATGTGTGGGCCCCCTCTTTTTTTCATCCGTTGCAAGTTATATTAAAAAAATTCCACTACCTCATTTTTTTTACTTATAAATACCTATAAACATCATCATTATTGTACACACTTCTCATATTCTTACTCAAACAACATATATTTCATTCCTCCTTTAATCGAAATGAATTCGTATACGTTTATGTTGATCGACAAAGAAGAAGGAGAAGAAGTTGTTAGCCGTAGGGTGATTTTTCTTAGAAGAGCAATGGTGTTTATTAGGAATAGACGACAAGCAAATCGACCGACGAGAACCCCCATAAATCGAGATCGTGTTGGTGCTCATAACTGTTTAGTCGCCGCCATTTTTAGCGAGAACCCGATGTACGATGCATATAAATTTCGAAAGAAGTCCCGAATGGCCCACCCTTTTTTCAACTAGATAGTTAACGAGGTAACTAATCACGATGCATACTTTCGTGATAATATTGATTGTACCGAAAAAGAAAGCATTTCCCCATTGTTAAAGTGAACATCTGCAATTCGTCAATTGACATACAATATTAATGCTGATTTTATAGATGAATATCTGCATATGAGTGAGAAAAGTAATGTTTTTAATTGTGATATTTTTAATATTCGAAGTCCAGATGAAAGTGCACCTATGCAATTCATCGATTTGGTCGAACACTTATCTCGTAATGTTTAATTTTAGCTTTAATTGTGATATTTTTAATATTCGAAGTCTATGTAATGTTTTTAATTTATGAATAAAAGATTTTAATTTAGTACGTTTTACGTTTTTATTAATTTCGTATGTTTACGTTGATATTTACGTTTTTAGTTTATGAATAAAAGTATTTATATAAAAAAATGGGTACGAACGGTGAGTTAGTTTTTACCACTACGGTTGAATGGTGAGTTGTGGGTGAGTTAAGTGAGAGAAGAGAGAACGATGATGTGGCGTTGAGGTGGATGGTGAGTTTTATCACACCACTCCATTCAGCCTTACATATATATTATATCTTGAATTGCCACAAAAATGAAACCATGGTTTAATGATTGGCAAAAAAATCACTTCTTTATTTGCCCAATGCAACTTATGCAACTTATGCGACTATTGACAAGTGTCTCACTTAATCAATCATTGGTAGTATATGCGTGTAAGAAGGAAGTACAATTGTATAAGAGATGTGTACGATTTACTTTTTGTTTGATTTTTTCACAAAAAGACAAAAAGTACAAGTCTCATAAATAATACATCGTAGTCGTATAAAAAGTACACCTTACAAATATCTTACACTTGTCAATAGATTGGTGAAGTCTCATATATCGCATGAAACAACTAAGGAAGTCACATTTTTAAGGGACTATGGTTCTTATTTTTAGAACAATTAAATTTATTACATGTTTCTTTTGGAAATTGTCATTATTTAATTTTGTGTAGT